>CM056828.1:20304608-20379608 GCA_029853015.1 Chelidonichthys spinosus | reverse complement strand
CTTTGTTGCTATTCCTGTATTAGCAACCCTTACTCAACTGATTGGTGCTTTTCAAGCGGTCGGCTTGTCAATGCAAATCTAAGAACATACGGCTACTGTGTGTGATAACGTCTCATAATGCAGCTTTGAAAATCAGGATCAGTGGAATCCATCTGGAGGACTCGCTGCCTCAGTACTGATGACATTAAGGAAGGTGCAATATAAGCACAGACAAACAACAACTGTGCTACAATGCATCTCCGTATGTATTGTTGCTCTTTTTAACAGGTTCATTATCACTATTGCAGCATTCAAAAACTGAGTTCAACTCAGTCGGAACTAAATTACGATCCGATTACGTAATTATAACTAACTGGTGACTAGCAAAATAACGCTCCACTTAAGGTACCTGTAAATGGGAGAAGTTTAAATGAAATCCATTATTGTATGCTGTTAGCACTGAACCCCATAACGTGCCTCGATGCCAGGAAAGCATTTACAGCGCCGTCGGAGTCATCCAGCGCTTTCAGCGTGCCAGTAACATGAATAAACGAAGGCTCGCTGCGGAATAAATCTCCTCGGCCTGCCAGCGTTTTCGGATATCATTTCACTCCATTCTCCCCAGTGTGGCCATTAAGAAGACATATAACCATGCAAAACGTCACCAATAAAGATGATGGTTCACTCCTATTATTGAGCGTCTCAAATCATCCACAAGACGACTGAGCCATTTAATGAAAGAAGTGAGCGCGGAAAAGGGACGGAGGATTGCTGTGCGTAGGGAAGGGTGACATATGGACAGGGTGGCAAATCAATGTTTGTGTATAATGGATATGGTTTTGTTAGACATGAAACAAAGATAACAAACAAGCCTTTCATCACACGTCTTAATGTTGTCTCACCAGCAACAAACACGTGCAGGAGAAAACACACAAGAAGGGCAACCAATCACAGTCCTTGTGGTCCCCATGTGTTATCCCAGTTACATTTCTATGTGGCTGTGTATGTAGTTTCCATAGCGACACTATGACACTATGTAAATAAAGCCTCGTCTTAATGAGGCTTAGCAGAAGTTCAGCAAGGAAGACTTTTTTTCCTGTCTTACCCTCATTCATTCACAAATCTGTCTCTCTCTCTCTCTCTCTCTCTCTCTCTCTCTCTCTCTCTCTCCCACCCAATTACACTTCATTAACAGTGTTTCGATATGACGCACTTTCTTGTTCCTGAAGTGTGTGAAGATCACAGATTTATTCCAAGAGCAGCAGAGTGAACTGACACCTAGCATGCCGAGGTTACATTGCGGTGAAGCGTTAATATTTCACGAGGATGTCATACTCAGGCAAATCCATTAATTGATGATATGGAGGTGGAGAAAATGCAAACTAGGTTTAACTACCATTGCTAACTCGCATCTCGGAGTTGAGTCGTTTCAAACATGAGAGAGAGGGACGAAACACCTCAAGGGAGATTCTGACTTCGGCAGTTTAGCCGTTGAGAAAACCAGGTGCAGCCTGCATGTAAATGCAATCTGCGACAGTCAATAATACATTAACGGTATGGATCTGCCAATGATTCACTAGAAGTGCAATCTATAGTAACTCTAGATGACAAATGACGTTATGCATCGCCTCGATAATCAACCACCACATCATCATCATTATTAGTATTACTGCGGTACCATAAGTGCAGGATAGAATGGAACAGAATGCCGGCATTTATCACATGTCTTCATTGTGGGTAGGAAACTGATTCAAACACAAGTAGTATCCCCGCGTATCGAGAATCACATTTACAGCCGACACAGCCGCACATCATTGTGTCTCTGCTCTGACACACAAACCAGGCATAACCACCTCTTTGTTACAAATTCTTTCCTCTCCATTTCTCTCTCCTCCACTCCTAATTCACCTTATCACTTTCTGTCTATCTTCATCACGCTCCATCTCAGCAGCGTTCTTGTCACACAGACACATTCGTATGTGCCCACGCATCTCGGTGACACAGGGTTTCCACACACACCTTCCGTTTGGATAGAAATATCACCATGCATCCATGAGCTAATCCATGTGCATTATTTTCCATACGCCAGCAAAAAAAAAAAAAAAAAGAAAAACAGGGACCCATTGGTGAGGAGCCCTGTGGAATACACTCCGACACAGATATTGGATACATACACGGGTGTGCGATGGGCACGCAGGAAACAGGGAATGATTGACGGCAGAAGAGCACGTATGAATGTGTGACCCTAGGACAAGAAACCGGGTTGTATTCCTCAGTGAATATGGAATAAGACAGGGACCGGGGGATTTTTTTATGATCCGTTCACGCTTCCTGAATACTAGAATAGAGAGAAACTAGCCAAGGTCAGAGGCAGAATTTCCCCCGTTCTAATTCGGAGCGTTGCTCACCCCCCGGAGCAAGAGTCAGGGATTAATTTAGAGATCCATTCACCACGCCTGTGGAGAGGGGAGAGACGGCGGAAACATGACGGAGTAAAGAGGAGCGGAGGGAGGGAATCTGAGAAAATGGGGAGGCATCGGGGGGGAGAGTAGAGAGATGGAACGAGTGAAAAGGCAAGTGAGCAAGAAGGAGAGAGAGAAGAGGTTACGCTTGTTACGCGTAGCCTGCAGAGAGAGAGAGAGAGAGAGAGAGAGAGAGAGAGAGAGCAGACGATTCACATATAAGAGCTTCATTTCCAAAAGTCTCCTTCTCTTAGGGCCCACTGCCTGCATGAGTGTGTGTGTGTGTGTGTGTGTGTTGCCATTGACTAGACTTGTGTTGTACAATTACTTAACAGAACCTAAATTTCGACACGAGCTGCTAAGCTCCAGAAGCTGAATATCATGCTGTGTCATGGTTCCAGAGTGTCATCTTGACAGACAAGCAGTACTCAGCGAGAAAGGAGTACCAGACAGTATGTATGTGTGTGTGTGTGTGTGTGTGTGTGTGTGTGTGTGTGTGTGTGCGTTGACATCACTTATGACTAAATACCTGACAAGTCCCCAGAAAGTTGTTCCTATTCCAGTCAGCAAAATCTGTTTTGTCTGATTGATCATTTGAAGTGACATAATCGTTTACGGCCACTCCAGAACACTGCAAGATTTGCGTGTGTGTGTGTGTGTTCAACCTTTAGAGAGGGTGGTTGGCAAGCCCTGGCAAGCACCTTAACCTCGGCCAGCTGGGTGTGCACTTCTTGGTTTAAATGTTGTGTTTACAAACTGCTCCCGACAAACCTTACACATTCTGCCTGGAAGGATGGATGACCGTGACATCCTGTACAGATATCAATGACATCCAGACATGGTTCCTCCAGACATCGGTGCTCCCCTGACCTTTCCTCGAGCCTCACTATGATGTCTACATGTTTGGTCCAAGGTGAAATGTCTCATTAACTACTGGATTGATCGCCACACAATCTGATACTGATATTCTTTTGGTCCTAAGGATTCGGTGTATTAACTTGAATAATCTGTTAGCAAACATATTCTTGTTAGCCTTGCTCTGAGGAATGTTAGTAGGATCAATTCATTGTTAGATTCGGTCTTTTAATGGGATTTTTTGACAATAATAAAACATATTGCTGTCCTTATCCTTATGATACAGTTTTCTAATGTTAGTTCCACTTAGGTGGATTGGAAATATGAGTCAAAATATATGTTGAAGATCTGCAGGGTTGTTTTGTGCATTCAGAACTGGCCGATCTTTACTCATCAGTTATGAAGGTCGTGCCCCTCCCCTCACATTAGAAGAAAGCCACCTGATCAACATTCGATGTGTAACGTCCCACTCACACAGCTAAACAGTGAACACAAATAGATGCAGTGCATTGTGGGTGGGAGGTAGCGGATGGACTATTAATTTTCCAATCATCGTAGGTTGTATTAACTAGTCTGTTCATTCATGTGGGGCCACAGGAGGATACGAGACAAACAAACTTGGAAATTGCATTACACGCCTTTGATTTATGGTTCTATGTGACTTGCATTTGGCTGCAGTTAAATCCTACACGATTACCTTCCGGGGAATATAAAATGTCAAAACGTACTTCACTCGTCCGTAACAAACACAGATCAATTGCTAGACGGTATTCAAAATCTTTGGGGGTTCGAAGCACTCCTCTGAGAACAGTTTATTTGCCGTTTTCGGTGGCATGGTTTGATAATGGAGCAGCTTGCTTCAGCTTTCATTTGCAACTTGGAGATATTTAATGAATCTTGTTAAATTCAATGATATAACATCACAAAGAGAAGTACTGTATTGATTTTGTTCGCCCTGCCTACTTAACAGACCCAGCAGATGATTTGTTGAATTTTATTGAGAGAAGGAACTGAAACATTACAATACAATTACTTGAGAATCTCTCTGAAAGAAGATGGATGCACCATAGGAATGGATAAACGAGGGGATATGATATGATACCCTTGAGGAAAATTCAGCCTCTAAGGACAGTGCAAAAAAGCAGCAACAGGAAACAGGTTTTCATATTATGTTCCCCATCACACATTCCCCAGCCCCATTACTCCTACTTTTAATTTTATGTGCAAATAACCAAACAATATATATGACATTGTTCCAAGCAACAACAGAACCTTTGTACCGGCTCATGTCCTGACATTAATATCTAACCAGGAGGCAGATAAGCAAGACACAAAGGGTATCCGTAAGGGATTTGTTCACATCTCAAAAGGGCAAACACTCACAAGCACGCACAGACGCAACTAACAACAGTCAACGCATTTAGTGTGGAATAAACCAGACTCATTCAGCAGATGTCAGCAAGCGAATAACCAAACGTCTTCTGTCATGCAAATACATGCAGAGTCGCAGCAGAGATCCACCGCTGTAAGCAAATCCATCAAGTAAGGACATTGCACAGTCCTGGCAAACAATAACAACTAGTCTATCATCTTCTTTTGTGATGACTAAATATGATCTGATCATTTCCAGTAAATGGAATAGTTGGGCAAAAGTGGTTCTTCGAGAGGAGAAAGGAAGTGTAACTTACACCATCCATCTACGTGCTTGTAGTTCACACAAATGTCCATCATAAGAAATGTCTGGCTTTATGGTCAACATGTTATAGAGGATCCTTCTTATGTGCCTTTGAAATATATTTCAGACACTGTGTCTAAAGTATCTATATTTTTAATATTCAAGACGCATACAGACATGTGTAGCAGGGCTCTGTACTCCTGAACTGATGGCTGCCCCGTAGCCTTGTTAACACTAATGCTAACAAACATCACAAATTCTGCCTTGCATGAATCCTGGTTGAGGGGAATTGAGAGAGATTAGGCATAAAGGGATGGGGAGACATTAGCTGTCATCCTTCGGAAGATCACAGACGACACAAGTACCAACTGTTCCGAACACAAAGGACCCATTTTCACCACTGTCTGCAACTGTTCCGAGACTAATTTTATAGCTGTAATAAGCCGTGAATCTGATGGGTAATATTACCTTTTTTGCAGATGAGATGGATCGTGTTAAGTGGGAATAGATGTGCACACCTTAAAGAGGAGCAAAAGTCTCATTCCAAAAATGGCATTGCCCATAAGTGTTGCCTACATTAACCACCGGCATTGCCTGAAAAAAAAAATCCTTGCAGTAAGAACTTTTGAATTTCAGATTGTTAAAATGAACTCCACAGTGTCGAAAGAAATCAATATTTCAGCAACCGTTGCAGAAACTATGTCCAACAAAGTCTGCTCGTCCAACAAAGTTACAGTGGGATCGTCTAAACAGCTTGAGTTCCTTATTAATAAATCAGTCTTAATCCAACAGTATGGTGAGAAGAGCCTGAACAACAGACACGGAGACAGCGAGACAAAGAGAAAGTCAGAGATGGGATGAAGAGGATTTGCTTCAGCCTCGCTTTGAGCCACACACGTTTGAATACTCACATGCATTGGTGACGGCGAAGCTGTTGGCCGTCTCTATATTGTCGACATGCGGCACCAGGTTAAAGGGAGCTTCCGTAGCATTAGGGCTGGTGTTGTGAAGGAAGATGGCTAGTCGAAACGCTGTATACTCCTGATCAGTATTCCTTATGAACAACCCACCTAGAGAAAGGGACAAAGAGATGGAGCGAAGAGGAGAAGGACACAAAGGCGTGGAGAGGAAGTGAGACATTCGGGGTGGGAGTGTGGTCAAAGGGGGAGAGAGACAGGAAGAAGGAGAGTAATGTGGGAAAGATTGATAGGGGAGGGGAGGGCAGAGAGAACAGAGGAGAGGGGAGAGAAAAAAGGCCAATATCTTCATTAGCTTTCTTACAAAAGGTAATTTGTCTTTCGGCACATCCTCGCTCGCACACAAACATTAATAAAAACACACACACAGGATACCCACACTGTGCATTTTATTGATGAAATCACAGAAATACAGGGAGAAGGGAGGAGAAGAAAGGAGAGACAACTAAGCTGACAGGAAGGCAGTCGAAGAGATAATGAGTTGGAGAGGGCATAAAGGAAAACAGAGGAGGAAGGCCGGATCAGACGTGTCAGCGTAATAAAGGCGGAGCACGGGCCACGCGAGAAGAAAGGGAGAGGGAGGCGTGTGCTAAGTGTCAGTTGGCCTTTAAAAATGGGAGTATCCCTCGGTATGGCCAATCTGATTAAATGTAAATTAGAGGGAGAGGAGGTGAAAAAAAAAACAGAAAAAAAGGAAGAGCACCACCTATGTTTTAAATTGAGGAAAACTACTTATTTAGGACGCATGACCCTCTCAGGTGTCTCCATTACCCCAGCCTGAATGATACCAATACTGTGATCTGATGCCAATAATACCTGCAATCAACTGTAAATGTATCAAACATAATATAGATGCACAATGTGGAGGGAAACATGAAATATAAGACAACTGACAAAGTCAACATGAAATGTAATCCACACAGGCTGTCCAGCTGTAGGTCAAGTCACCTTAACAGAGCCATAATCAATGTAGTGACGAAACATTCACAGTGAACGCAAAAAGCTTGAGTCACTGGGAAAAGTCTAAGCTGACTGAAATAGCGACATGAGAGATGTAAACTTTGGGAAAGAGGGATTATAACTGTGTTATTGTTATGTTTTGTCGCTGTGAAAAAGGGTCATATGTGCTTCAAATATTTTCATTCCCTGGATAAAAATTGCTGTTTTGTTGCGTTGCCGTGGATATCACACACATTTGATATGCTAATCCTATAGATTAGTTCAACATTGCTTCACACGATGGGTTGAACTGAACTGAAATAAACGGACGTGACTTAATTTTAACCAAATCAGACTCAACTGAACTGGATTACAAAGGCAGACTGCGAAGCCTCGACATCGCATCGACAGACAGAGGGGGGAGGAGGGAGGGAGGGAGGGAGGGAGGCAGAGCAAAGTGAACGAGGCAAACGTCATGACATTACACGTCATGTGTGTGTGTGTGTGTGTGTGTGTGTGTGTGAGAGAGAGAGAGAGAGAGAGAGAGAGTGTGTCTCCCGTTCATGCTAAAAGTTTATATCATCATCCATTTTTGTTTGTCTTGTGTTTCTCATCATGGCCCTTTGTAGATCAGTAACCACACTAAACACACACAAGCTTACAGAGAGGCAAACACATCGTGCATCAACAGAATGATTCATTTGGTTTGATCTACATTAAAGTCGAAAGTGAATCCTAATGAGAAAAAGGGGCTTCTGTTTAAGGGTAGAATTCCACCCTAGAGCACACACACACACACACACACACACACACACACACACACTTTAAGTCTTTTGACATTACACTTGTGTGCAATGCAGAGATCTGTAAATGACTCCTCACATGAAGTGCTGGAGAGCCGAGTGAATGATCACGTCTATATGCTTGAGTGTTTTGGAGGATAGAGAGTGTGTGTTTCATACCATCACGTATGCTTTATACCTCTGTACGCGTGTTTGTGTGCACGTGTACGTTTCCTGTGTGAACAATTGTTTAGCCGTATGCCGTACATGTGAACGCATATCTGCACATAAACGTGCACGTTAATGTCTGCATGTGCACACTGTACATGTACACTTGCATGCTTGGAAACCTGTGCAGATATATGTGTGTGTGTGTGTGTGTGTGTGTGTGTGTGTGTGTGTGTGTGTGTGTGTGTTGGTGTCTATGTGCCGAGCAGAACATATTTAACGTATTAAGTTTATTGGCGACTGTAGGGAGACAGAGTCAAAGAGCTGAATCTCATTATAGGACCTCCCAGCTGCCCCCCACAAGGAGTGATGCAGTGCATTCATTATCACACACATGCCTGTGTGTGTGTGTGTGTGTGTGTGTGTGTGTGTGTGTAGAGAAGAGAGAGAGAGAGAGAGAGAGAGAGAGAGAGAGAGAGAGAGAGAGAGAGAGAGAGAGAGAGAGAGTGAGGTTCCATGCATGTGTGGTCAGTTTGCATTGAGCAAACCCATGATGATCCAGATAGTTAACTTTATGTCTGATCTACAAGGCCGGTTGAAAGACAGGCTTCCTCCGCACTGACAGGAGGGTAACTGGAAAAGGGCAGAGAGAGAGAGAGAGAGAGAGAGAGAGAGAGAGAGAGAGAGAGAGAGAGAGAGAGAGAGAGAGAGAGAGAGAGAGAGAGAGAATACTGCAGTGTCTAAACAGTGAAGAAGACTAGAAGGGAACAAAGCTCGCTGAAACATTCATGAGCCCAGAACAACCTTTAAGATAAATGCAAACACAGTAAAAGGATGAACAGAGTGGAAGTGTGCATTTAGAAAGCATAATGAATCACAGCAGAGAAGTCACACCAAGCTCCCCTGAACCCACCATCTCTCAGATAAAAGGCAAGAAGGTAATTTTGCACCAGAAGGAACATTTGTTTCTCCACTTGTCCCCCTCAGTCCTGCGTAAATTCCCCGACTTTTACGTTTATTTTGTGCTTTGGAGGCTCCCGCTGCACCCCCCACCCCCCTTCCATGGTGACTGCTGTCCGCTAAAACCCACTAACATTCAGTGTAGCGTGTCACATCTGAGTGCTCCAACTCACCTATCTGCACTGAGCTGGGGAAAGCCCCCGTCGCCAGCCCCCAAAGGGCGGAATACACCCCGAGAAAGTGCCAAGACGAAATAATAATCCTCATTTTTCTTTCCTTCAATCCCTTCAGAAACTGTTGAGAGACATCGGGGGAGAGCGGGAGAGCGAGAGAGAGATATAGGGGAGAGAGAGAGAGAGAGAGAGAGAGAGAGAGAGAGAGAGGAAAAAAAGCCGTCAGAAAAGGGGGAGAGAGGGAAAAAAAGAAGAAAGATAACAGGTTTTTCCCCCGTTTTGTCCAGGAGTATTCCTATTCCATGGTGGGCTCGTTGCTTTCTGTCCCCTGCAGTGTCCGCTCAGAGGAGCGCTGTGCGTCCGGTGCACATGGAGGCTGCAGACGGGGAGAGAGAGGAAGAGTGGGGAAAGTCGCTAGAAGGATTGGCGAGCTGGGAGAGCAGCCTGCATGGAAGAACTGGACATGCGCGCCCCGTCTCTCTCTCTCTCTCTCCTCTCCTCTCTCCCTCTCTCCCTCTGCCGTCATTAACTTGCTGTGCACCGAATCTTATAGCTGCAACCTATTGATAAGGCTCCATCGGGGTTCATGTAGGGAAAAGCCACACACAAAAACGGACCCGCGTGAGTGATCGCGCGTGTTTACGCGCACTATACTTCGCCGTTGCGGTCTCCCTCTGTGTAAAGCTTGACAGCGTTTAGCCTAACAGGGCTCATATGTTGTTGGGTTGTTGTTCTTTCATCGGTCACCACCCCACATCTTGTGTTTAACAGGCTATGAACGAATGCAACACAAGATAAAGTGTTTAAAGTGAAAATAGCCTAATTGGAGATTGCTGGTCTGTTGTGCTTTTCGGGTGTTTCGATTGGTGACTAAAGTGAGAGCGAGGAGGCGACACGGGGTTTTGTTGGCGTCTAACTAATTGCATTACAATACCCGATCCATCCTGACGCATTGGTCCACTCCGTCACCAAAGCAGACTCGGCGCGTCCTACCGAGGCCAGCTGATGGCGCCCTGGGGACCAGCTGACATCGTCCTTATTTAACGTCACGACCTCACGAGAACAAACATCTGGGCACGGGACCGCAAAAAAAAAACACGAGGAAGAATCGCGATCACTCAGCGACACCGCATGATAAAAAGCCAGAAATAATAATTCTGTGGTTTGTGTAGCTTGTAATAAGAGAATAAAACGTCGGGGGAAGAATCATAGCCTGGAGTAGATTCTGTTCGAGTGCGTTATGTTACAGTCCCACTCACAGGCGTTTTATGTAGCCCGCCGGTAGCAGGTCGGTAAAACTGACAGACGGTCTGGGATCGCGTAGTTACACGGTGGAGAGCACAGTTTCATTTTTTTCCAGATGGCAAAACTAAAGGGATGCTTCACGGCTTGTCCCAGTGAAAGATGCGGTCTGTCCATCTCCGAGGGGTTTCCCCCGGTCGGCTGCTGAGCATAAATCAAATAGCCTGCGGGGGAAATGATCTACATTTCACAGTGGTTTACTCGGAGACTTGGACCAGCTCCGGATCAACACAGCAATGTCCCCCAACTTCAATCTAAAGTTGTTGTTTTACAAAAAGAAACAAGAAAGAAAAAGAAAGGGGGGGTGCAGGCTGACTTGTAAGAATCTGCATCAGTGGGGTTGATCATCTAATGTAAGCGACAACGGGAGAAACACGGCAGCCAGGCGTTTCAGACGGGCGGCTCTGTCCATGGTGCTGAAATCAGACTGCGCTTTATGCGGGCAGCAGGGTGGAGGAGAGAACCGGCTCTTCGCCGCTGTGCCACTGAGAGCCCAGAGTCTGCAGGCAATGCTTCCAAACAAACACCACACACACCGGGAGATGATACTGATTAGTCGCTTCTCTCTGGATGAAGGTGTGCTAATTAGTAGACTCGCCTCCCGCTGTGCTCTGCGACTCTACCTGGCCTTCACAGCACATCTGAAGACCTTACATTAAAGCACGTAGGACGTTATCTGACATTTCGTTCTTGAAACCAATTGTAAAAAAGATTGTTAGGTTACCTATCCTTGTAACAATGATTGCGTGTACCAGCATTGCTTTATACTGAACCATAACTGCAGGCTGCCACACCAAACTTGAACTGCTGCATGGGTGTAATGGAAAGCTTGTGATTATTACTCAGAAATGCAGACTTTACATTGGCATTAGGCTGCAGTTACACCTCAGGAGAGCCAGGGCTTACTCCCTATTTAAAGTCTACTGAAAATAGTTGACTACCTCTATGATTCGGTTGCAAAAGTGATGCAAAACTGCCATTTCAGTTTTGTAGCAAGTATGTTGGAATTATTAGCCAACTATAGTTCCAGGTTTAAAAGAAAAGACACTGTAGGCACATTCTCACCTGGTGGTAACTCAGTGCTGGCAATGCTGATGGATAAGGAAGTCTGCAGCCAAAACAGAACCAGGTGTTTCACCATCAATGCAGTGTAGACTAAACTAATGTCCCAAAGTTGTCTTGGTGGACAAGGATGAGGCCATCCTTACAATACATCTGTAACAGTGCTTGACTGGAGTTTATTTTTAGCTTGCAATCGATTGCTGCAGATGTAAAAACAATGGAACAAAATGTCTAATAAAGGGAGTTCATTGACTCAGTTCTCTTAATTATTAATGCATGCACAAGATGCGACAATAACTTTCACTGCTTTCACTCTTTGAAGTGGGTTCTCATGCTTGTAGAGTCTAACTTTGGACCTGAGGTTTTAATCTGGGTGGGCTGTATACTGTACATGTAAATGTGGGAGCTAATATTCCCATACTTCTACCTCAGTAAATCTTGTCTCCTAACCATTCAGGATTTAGCCAGTAAATGTTGTATACTAACACAACTATGGCCTTCATCATTTGGTTGCACAGTTTGAACTTCTTTTTAAAAATATGTAAATAAAAAAAGGTTTAAATCATCAGTTTCGTTGGTATCGGCAATGAAAAGCAGGTGATTATCAGTTATCGGTATCAGCTGAAAAAAGTCCATATTGTGCAACCCCAGTTACAACAACACAGTTGCACACACCAAATCAATATGATGATGTCACAGAAGAGAAACATTGCTTGTTCTTCAATATCTCAGTGCATATGACCAAATCAATTTATCCATACATCCATTGCCTCCTAGACATACTCTCCCTGCTGAATTGACCAAAGTCAATTACTTAGTTCACAGTCGATACACCACCTTGGTAATAAAGACTTGTCAACCGAGAATCCTATAAGAATCTGGCAATTGACACTTAAACCATACGGAGTGAAATTTGACACTTAAATATTTTTGTTACAGAAGAAATCTCTACCTGTCATTTGGACATTTCTCATCAAACCAGACGAGCGATCCAATTTCACACAAGAATCAAGTTAGATTGTAGTCAATGTGGCGGAACAGCAGTACAGTGTTGGATGAATTGCCATTGCATTATTTTCAACAATTATTCAAGGCCCTCTAAGCATGAATCCCAACCCCTGACTTATCATTCACACTGCGCCATCAGCAGATCACATATTTAATGTGTCTCATAGTTTGGTTTATGGTCAAATAACCGCAAAACTAATAACCAAAATCAGTCTCTGCCTTTTGTCTGTTAAGTTTGAATTACTGCAATCATATAGCAATATTAACGAGAGGGCATTACACTATGTCTCTCATTCACCTATGCACACATACAAACACATGAATGGCAGTGAGCTACCATGCAAGGTGCAGGTCTAAGGTTTCAGCCTGCTGAGCCACAGCTGCCATAATAATTAGCAATCAGCATGCTAACGTGCGAAACGCAAGATACGGAACATGATACACATTAAATGTGCTAAACACCCACACGTTATCTTTGTGAGGTTAGCAAGCTGACATTTGTACTTTGCTCAAAGTGCCCTTAGAGCAACCCTACAGAGCTGTGTGTGAGGCTGCAGGCTCTTCCAGACTCCCTCTAGGTGGCGCTATAAATTACTGCCATGCAGCAAAAGCAGGCGTTTGAAACACTTATTTTCCCTCACCACATTATGTGCAATATGTATGGCTCCTTAACAGTCTATTGTTCCATTATAAACCTGTATGCACCTTTTATGTGCGTATCTGATGTGATTGTGGCTGTGAGTCTTCACAGTGATCGTTTACCAGAATCACATCCACTTTCCTCACTGTGTGTTTATTCAAGTGAATTGAATCCAAGTTAATTGATTCTTCCATCCTTTACCTCCTTTGCTATTTTCAGGAGACATAAAAATCGGTGTTTGAAGTGAAGTGATCCCCCCCCCCCCTACAGAGATATTGGAAGATCCCAGATTCCAAAGATTTGAAGATCGCCTATATTGTGCTTCCGTGCTTCTTTCCAAGGCATTCTTAATTAGCTCATTGTGCTTCGGCAGACAAAAAACCTTACTAACATTACCCTTCCAATTAACCTTGTGACACCCGTAGACAACAGCCCGAGACCTCGGGGTCAAGATGAGGAGCCATTGTGTTCGGATTAAAAATGAAATGGAAAAAAACCTCTTGTGATTCAGTGCTCGATGACTGTTTGGATGTATTATATTTTATAAACATAGCAGTAGAATAGGAGTGTATAACTCCCATTTCCCCTTGACCATACATCTATTTCTGCTGCAGAGTGAGGGTTCATTATAGAAATACCTCCCATAGATTGTACTTTACAAACACATGGACACCATGCTAACAGCCACCTTTAAAATAAGTCGTGGCCCTTGTATGTCTGTCTGTCTGTCCAACAAATTGTTACAGATTGTGTCAAGGGTGTCATGTTGTGTCAGTGCCATCAGTCATCCAGCCAACTTGTCACTGCTCCTGCTTGAAAGGTTACAAGAAACAGCCTCCCCCCTCCACTTCCATCTCTAGTTATTCATCCATCCATCCTTCCCTTTCTCTTCCTCCATCCCTTGCATATCATGACTCATCAATCTAAATGTCCTTCTCCTCCTCCCGATCACTTCACCATTCCTCCACCCTCCCTATGTAACTCCTCTTAGCCTTATCCTCCACCTTCGCCAGCCACCAGCGCTATGACTCATCCCTTTAACTGTCTCCCATTCCTATAACGTCCCATCTCTCCTTTAACTCTCCTCGTCTCCTTTAGCTTACGATTAGGGTAATAGTATCCACCAGCCCCCCCTGTATCCTTCCTTCACCTCTATCTTGCATCTCCTTTTCCTTCATCTCAACCCACTGTGCCAAATAATTTCTTTTCTCCCCCCCTTTTCTGCCAAAGCATCTCTTTTTTTTTCTTTTGTTTTTCCATACTCTTTCGAACTATCTTGTATCTTATTGGAAACAGACAAAAGGACCATCGGCGGAATACAAATCAATTGATGGCGTTACGCTGTGAGGTTGCAGCTCGGTGAGCTGTCGCATTACTCTAAGTAAGGTGAGGATCAATGCAAGTCAATGGCAGCAGATGAACAGTGCATTTATAACACGCAGTAGCAATTGTTCAGCCTGTGACTTGCGGCTGATTTGTTCGTTGAAAGAATGGATGGGACGTTTAAACGGTAGTGAACAGAAGGCAGTGAGAATGCAACACAGTCATGGGTATTGTTACGCTCATTGTTAAACAGAATCCATGCTCCTCCTTGTTGGGAACCTTTTTATCCTCAACTCTCCTGGAATTGGGTATAATATTTTCAGGGGAAACAAACTTCTCAATTTAAAAGCAGGCGTTGATGGCCTTACGTTTTATAGCAGTGCGAGGCTGAGCCACCAGGGCCACACATCCTGTACTTTGAAAGATCTTTGCAGAACACACTGTTGGACAGCGTCTGCTAAATGCCCTAAATGTAAATGTAAATGTAAATATACAGACTCTTCTCATTCTCTCCTGGACCTGTCAAATTACAGCCCTCCATGGCGATAAAACGTGACTTGTAAATAAATGGTATTATGGTTTGATGCAGTGACAGAGTGGCAGCGTGCTGCATCAATATGCAAGAATTAACGTCAGGCTACATTACAGGCAGCTTGAATTGTGGGGTAGCAAGTAATTCAGCGATTAAGACAGCACGGTTGCTCATCTTTGTCTCAGTGCGTCGTTGTTTTTAAAGAGTAAATCCTGTTTGTTTTGACTCTAATCAACATTAATTGCTCATTACTGATCAATTTCAATTAAATGCTCTACGTATCTAAAAGGATATTAACATCTCTAATAATAAAACAAAGCTTTCTGTCCCTGGCAATGACAGATTTCAGGATATTACACTCAGATTCTAATGCTGGCGAACACCTGAGCCTTTGTGTACGTAACAGAGGATGCTGGGAAATAACAATGTTCTTTTGTTCAGAAGAACTAGCCTGCAGTACTTTTGCAAATACTGAAAATTGCTTTTGTTTGTTTTGGGCTTTTTCTTTCCAAATTAAGTTTAAAAATAGTTTTATTTCGTCTATAAAATCACTACGGGACAGAATGCGCACTTGCTTTACTTGAGTCATTTTTTTTTTTGATGAGTCCTTGTGGAGATGGTATGGAGCCGGCAGGCAAATGACTTAGCTGGGCTTTTTGCCAAAACCATTAAATGCCATCCCCGGGTGCCTGTCAGATAATGATTACCCTCTTGTGCGATGGTCCTGGATCTTCACACACCTTTTATAAATGCTCTTCCCCGGGTTCTGGCAAGCCAGACCAAATGCAGACTGTTTGACAGATCATAGACAGCACTGTCCCCACAGGCTGGCAGATGGCTATAAAAGATAATATGGGTTTATGGAGACACACACACACACACACACACACACACACAGGTCTAAACGCATGTATATGCATCTGTGTGCACGTAAAAGCACAAAATGGACTGACATTGGCATGTGTCGTTGGGTCTGCAGGAACTTCTTTCAATATGATGTCCTTTTTAATGTGCTTTTACTGAATGGCTGCACACAGCATATCTCTCCGAATCTCTCCAACAGATCTTTTAGTCAGATCTGTGCCAGCTCCTGTCTCCTCGTCTCTGATCCTGCCACAGGCCAGCGTAAAACATCTGGGAGTTCACACTGTGTGCGTGTTCTCAAACTGAGAGTGCACTAGATCGGCAGTGAGATCGTTTGTGCCTGCGTGACTGTGTGTTGGCCTTTCTCAGTGAGCCTGCCAGGATAAGAGTCCAACATCTGTGAGTTCAGATGTTTTCTAATGATATGCTAATGGCGCTGGAGGGAGGCAAGCGCAGAGGCTAATGTAGTAGTCACAAACCTCTGCCTCCATCTCTCCTTCTCCCCTCTAGTCTGATGATCTTGCTTTTTCTCTCTGGCCCCAGCCTTTTTCCCCCTTTCACCGATTTGTTCATTTAAAGCCTGAAAATAGATCAATAAATCAACACCATCAAGTTCCATGTCATCCGCATAGTTCAGTGGCCTTAAAAGGGAGATCAAGTGAGTCAGTGTGCTGCTATTCGGTGTTGTTCTTGGTAGACTTGCTATTTTTCTCCCAATGCCTATAAATCATGTTTGAACCAGAGCCACCCCACATGAATGTGCATTACTGTGGTGAAAATATGCCAAACGACCTCTATCGTGTATGAATCATGTCATTAGTTATAACACATATCATCAAAAGCCCCATTCTTGTCAGGGACGTTTACATTTGGATGGATGAGGATGCTCAGCCTCGTTGCTGAGATTCAACGCTCCACTCTTGGTTCAAGCAATGGGTGGAAAGTTACAGATTTTAACTTTCAGTAGTACTCTCTCTTCTGTAGGTTTTAATTAGAGCCTGTGAGGCTAATTTGCTCCTACATGATGTGGCTCACCCTTTTAGCAACACTTTGTCAAACAGGGGGGAATCTATAATTGTGATGTGAAGCTACTATGACTTTAGCTTATTGAATCAAACAATATAAAGGCCAATTTAATCAGACAGTAAGATATCACAATGGAAAAATGACATTCAGAAGAACCTACAAAACAGTGCCTGGTCTTTTTGTGTCTGATTGTCAACAACTACTGAGAATCTTCTTTCAGACTGAAAGTGAATCACATGCTTGGCTCAACAAGACGTTGCTTTTGTTCTTTTCACAATAACACTTTCTGATTTGGTATGACCATGCTACTTTGATTACATAATGCAGTTTATATTCACATATATGTAATTCATTAACCTTCTTAGGGAGAATAATGATTTCTTAGAGCATAATGATGTGGTCATTGAGAGGCTTATTTCGTCTTAAGATTTTTGGATTCATTTTTAAGGCCATCACTAACAATATGATCATAATAATACTGCATTTTTATAGAATTTAATTAGAATTTCTTCCTTTCTTCCTACTCTATGATGTCCGAGATTTCAGATGTGCCCTTCTCAGAAGCCATTTAAATGGATCTTCATGCATTTTTTTTGTATTATTCAAAGAGCAGATTTTAATTCAAAAACCTCCCCCTCCTCTCTATGACACATGCACACACAAAAAATACACACACACACACACACACACACACACACACACACACACACACACACAGATTGTCTTCAATAATAGCCTGAGTCTTAACTCCAATCATACAGCTTTGTGTTCACCCTTAATGTTTGTGTGTGTGTGTGTACGTGTGTGTGTGTGTGTGTGTGTGTGTGTGTGTGTGTGTGTGAGAGAGAGAGAGAATAGATATGAGCTGAATGTGCCTGCAGAGAAATGGCTTCAGAGAAATTATTGGATTGGTAGAAGAAGGTGGGGGTCTACATCAAGGCTTCTATGTCAGCGGAATATAACTTGTGATCTGTGTGATTGTGTGTGTGTGTGTGTGTGTGTGTGTGTGTGCCTCACAAGACAATCCTGACCTGGATTGAAATGTGTCTCTTGGAACTGTTGATCAGCACAATTCATCTTCATCGTTCCCAAAGGTCACCGGGACGCCCCTCTTAAAGATTAAAAAATGATATTGCTCAACAAAGCAGCGTTAATGAAAACAATTATGTCATTGGACATATTAAAGGGCTCTTGTCTGGTCTAATATTTCATCACAGTCTCGATACGCAGAGCCCTCTGAGGACTTATCACCGCGCAGATGAATATGTGTCATTGTCCCTTCAAGCCATGTTGTCAGTAATTCGAGTGTTACGAGAAAACGTGCCTCGTGAGCAAACGTTGCTTTAAAGTGGGCAAGATGGCAGCTGGATCCTGATAAGTGACACAGGCCACCCCTCCTCCTGGTACTGCTGCACACAGATAAAACCCATTTGGAAAGTGTTTATGACTGCTGGGTAAATATCCGTAGGTTGAATGTGACCGGGAGTCTAAACATTTGAAACGATAATGTCACCTAAAAAAACATCTCTGAGTGTGCTGCTCAAATATTGGCCATGTGTCAAACGAGGATGATGAATTTGAGTTTGTGTTTGATGAAAGAAGTCTGCGTAAGACATTGTGTAGTATTAAAAAGAAGTCCACAGTCCATTCTACATTAAGCTGTACGTTACAGAATGTACTGCTGAGTGTCCTACTGCAACAATGACCTCATAGGTTGTTTGACCTTGCAGATTTTTACCATCCATATTTACACACGGATCCCTCTAGGCACCTTAGTAATTAGGATACATAGTAGAGGCAAACACAGGACTTTGACTCAGTAGACTGCTGTTCATGTCACAGCTGAAGTCAACGTTGAATTATTTTAACGTACACATATTTAATTGAAACCACATACATAATATAACTTATGATAATCATTAATGAGGACATGTGGCATCCCTTGCCACCAGCAGGAGCTGCTAATATAGGAAATGCTCTTACAGGTCGTATTACAAAGTAGAAACAAACAATCGATGCGGATGTTTGGGCTGGAGGACTTCTTGTTATAACCTGAATGAGCACATCTTTGTTCCCATGCACACAGACAAAAAGAAGGTGACATCATTTTACAATAACAAACTGAAAAGGAATAATAATCAAGGAATATACAAAAGGCGGTACTGCATAAGGGGATTACCATCATTAGCATGTAGCAATATAGGTATATATGACAATTAGGCCTATTGCTCCTGGCATTAAGTAAAGTTAAAACTCATATTATACAAAAAAATCTTGGCTTTTGTCGGTAAATTAAACTACTTCCAATTATACATAACGCACAAGGGGAGTTGTTGCTGCTCATCAGTTTTCATAGAGACAAGGTTGTTCGTCCTTCCAGCAAATAATGAAGGATTGACAACATTTTGAAAAGCCAATGCCACCATTCAATCATATTTCACTTTCTTTATTGTATCATCTCAAAAAAGGGCCAAGTGTGCATGATGCTATAAAACACATCAAACATTGTTTTCCTTCTCCATAATTTCTGTAGGTTATATATACTGTTACCATAACTAGGTTTGAATAAATATGTGTGAAGTTTTTTGCTGACTATAAAACTCAGTTTCAACTCCCACTTCTGTTGGCTATCAATAGTTTCAGATCAAATGATATGGTAAATGGCTAAATATCCATAAAATAAAAAGTGTTTCCATCTATTCAGGTTCAAATGGTTTTCTCTGCTTCAACAAAATGTGCTCCAAACAGGCACACACGCATTCTACAAAGCCTCACATATACGCCTGTGATAATGTTGTGTTGGTGATCTCATGCACGTTTGATGGAAAGCAGGTGCTCATGAATATTCAAAAGAAGGGAAGTGGCCCAAGTGTCTGATTTTGAACCTAATAAACATTACCCATGTGCAAGCATGTGTGTGGGCGGAGGTATTTAGGGTACATAGGGAGGTGAAAATCTGAGGAATCGTGGAATCAAAACTGCCCTCTTCTCTGCTAAAGTCCCGTCTCTAATCAGCATGCAGGGTCAGGTTCACCATGGAAAATGCAATTTAACAGGAATCTTGCAGTTCTCTGCAAGAAAACAGGAGCTTGTGAGGGATATCTTTGTGCCGGCAACATTGCAGTCATACAAATATCCCAAGGTTATGTTTCTCTATTATGCCGCAGAGAAAGGACAATGTGTTGTGACAGCCGAGTATGAATTCCCATGATCTTAAATGGCACCCTGTCTTCTTTTTGCTAATTTGATTTCATCTTCATATTGCGTTTTGATTACACAACAAGGTTCCCCACCAGTGATGAAAAAAAAAACCTTGCTTAAAATGTTTTCATCAAAGATACAGAAAATAAAAATGTTCCCCACACAAAATATGAAATATTCATATTTTTTTAGATATTATTTCAGCAGTAGTTGGTAAATAATCAAAAGAAAAAATATCCTGTGATAAATAATATATATACTGGAATATTTCGTTTTACATCATTGAATCAAATTTGATTTAATGATTTTTTCTAACAAAGACTCTTTAATTGCCAAATTGTATCAAAATTATCTTAATTTCTTACAAATACTGTATAACACATACAAAATACATGTTTGCTTAGTTCTTCATCTTGATCCAACTTTTGTCGAGTCAGTATCCACTTAAAACCTACACAATGTGCACAGAAATCAACAAAGCAGAACCTGAGCAATCCGTCAGCTGTATGCCAGTGTGTGTGTGTGTGTGTGTGTGTGTGTGTGTGTGTGTGACTATGAATATGATGATGGAAGTGGAGGCGATTGCCGTTTTCCCTCTCTTCCTGTCCTTTTGTACAGCTTGTTAGTGGAGCATTGAAACAGAACTGTTTCTTAATCAACATGAATAATGGAACGCTTGTTTGTTTTCACTGTAAACTGCAGACAATCACATCTGCAACACACGTGTGCGAGTGTGTGTGTGTGCGCCAACTATGGCACGGCAATACTTTATTCATGGCATTCTTACGATTAATTATTTAATTTCCCGACTTTGATGTGTTTTATGCCTGTGTGCTGATGTGTAAATCCTTGTATAAATGTATGAAATATTAACAAAATGCAACATCATACAACAATTTGTGCTACAAGAATGAGCAGCCATTTTTTAAATGATAATTTTCATCTTGGTTGAAACACTTGTGAGTGCTGTGTGTGTGTGTGTGTGTGTGTGTGTGTGTGTGTGAGCAGGAGAAGTGTTTGGCAGTAGCTCAGGATACTTGAAGAGCACTTTCTGTGTCTTTGGGTGGGGTTTAGGAAGGCTGTACCCGTCTCTTTTCACATCTGCGTTTTCACTGTCTTTCTCAAGAAGACTTTGTCATTTTATTTTCAGTATAAAAGCTTTCTGTGTGCCTCTTTTCATCACTTCATTTCTGTAAATTGTCTCAACGCCCCTCCCACTTTCCCCAGCGCCTCGTTCCTAGCCGTCCCTCAGACTCTGCCTGTCTTTTTAATGCAGAAGGACCGTTATGTGCTGGTCATGGCCACGGTGCCTCCAAACAACAATGAGCAGCTTACAGTGTGGATTTATGTATACAAGTATATATTTAGATATTTCATTGTCATTTTTGTATTACTGAATTCCTGAGAAATGTTGCAATCGCATCCATTGACGCACAGAGTTTATTTATTATTATCTACTTTGCAAAAAGGAAGGAAGGGTTACACTTTTGTATCAATTCTTGAGTATTTCAACCAATAATAGTCCGAGGAGCGAGGAATAAACACAGTCTGACAGGCCTGTGTGGAATACAATCTATTTTCAGACAAATGCAGGGCTGTCAAATTATTAACAAATTAATTTTTAATTAATTCATTATGAAAAACAATTAAAATGCATAAATTATTCTATTTTGATGTATTTATATTTTATGTTGTTGTCAATTAATTGATGTTACTGTGAGTTGCTGATAACACAGTTGTCGGCACGGTCATCCATTATGGCGTTCAAACATTCATACCAAGCTTCTGCTGTTATAAAATCGTATTTGAGAGATATTTGTATTTCCTTATATTGGTAAATACATTTTTATTACTTTTATTTGATCGTTGTACCATATTGATACTGTTTTTCATAGTAATTATTTAAGTCCTCATTTATTTATTTATTTATTTTATATAAAAGGTACCCCATCTGATTCAACACAATCTAAAAATTGATTGATTGAATTCTACAAACATGATGCAACATGAACATTGGCAACAATAAGCTGGTCTATCTAACCCATGGGCTCCTCCTGCCTATGAAATAGCACTAATAGAGTCCCATTAAATCTCTATTTGTAAAGAAATATGCTTAATTTGCTATGATAACATTGGGTCTTTTTAAAGCATAAAATAAAAATATGGATGTTAAATAAAACAAAGGAGAGAAGGAGGGTATATCATGTGTTGACTAGCGGGATGAGGTCAATCATTCCAAAGAGTGCAATGTGACCTTAACAAATGAAAAGCCTTCCCTAACAGCAAATATGTTCTCCGTGCTTGAGAATGCTTTTCACAAGTTGGCTAAAAACAATCGTTTTTCTTTCAAGACAATAAAGGTGTTTTTTGTTTACTTGGGTGCCTATGGACCTGAAATAATGGCATTTGTTCAGCAGGGTGTTTATAACCGAGCGTGGAGCAAACCATGTTCAAAACAGTGTTCCACTTTGAGGAGCTCAGTGTTTCATGTTTTCTGCTTATAATGCAAATTCAGTACAAAGGCTGTTATAGAATGTATCGTCATGGACATTTAAACACAGATAGTGAAATTTAAGGTAATCTAGATGTTGATATCCACTGTGACAGTCTTACAGTCTTTTATCAACAGACCTTGCTCCTTGAAGCTAATGCCAGATAAGTAATGTGGCACTCAGGCTTGGATGATGGGGAGAAAGGGGTGAAAATAGCCCTCCAAGATAATCTTGTGAATCGCCAGCAGGTCATACACCCCAACGGTAACTGTGTTGGAGTACTTCCACGAAAGCAATCCCACAGCTCTCAGACTCAATGGCATTAGGAGAGACTATGTGGGATGCATGCAAAGAAGCGAAGAGGCATGGAAATGCATCGGGGAGGGGACAGCATGACGATATGAAAAGTGGACGGGACAGAGGAGGTAATCAAAGCAAAAGCTTACGAGTCAAAACCTGGTAGCGTTACCAAAAGTTAAACCCTCTCCTGCTTCTGTAGTTCAAAATAATGCAAGGCTTTGGTTGAACGCTAATGAAGGTGCTGCTTTTCAAACTGCCTGCTGTAATCTATGCAGTATTTGATCATCTCGGGGCCCTTTTACGACATCACTCAGTAAACCGGCGCGTTTTCAGTTTTGACGGTACAATAAAACCTTGAACTGAGAGCAATATCAGGATTGCAGAATAAAGCGCCGTTTGTATTCACAAAGCATCCTGAAAGAAAGAAATACATCAGAGGCTCCAACAAGTCCAGACCCAGCGTTTAAATGAAATGTGTTTTAATAGAATAACAAATGCATTCCTGATTCAAATGAAATCCCTCGTTCTCCCGTCAGAGTTACCATGCTGTCCTCATGCTCTCCCATCTCTACTCGTTTTCATTCCCTTTTCCTTTGCATCTCTCAGGCCCCCGTTTTCTTGCTCGTTATTTATTCTGTCTGCCCTCCTGTTTTCCCTTTTCTCTCATTCATCCTCACATTCACCTTCTCTTCTCTCTTGCCTTCAACACCCCTATTTCTTATGTTTGAGTAACTCCACCTCCGTCTTCCCCTTTCTCTTTCTTCCTCTCTATCTTCTTCCATATCTCCTCTCAGTCTCTCGCTAACTGAGCACTATCTGTGAGCAGTGGGACCTAACCTTTCATGACCTTTATCTGCAGTGCAATGAGCTTTCTCTCTCCCTGTGCAGGTGTTTATCCTGATAAATGAACAATAACTTCGGTTACATATTGTAACTTCAGAGTCTATGAGCAAAGGCATTGTCCTCTAAGAGCTGTCACTATGTGCAGTCGTGAAGATTTTCTTTTTTGCACTGCAGTGCCCTGCAATGGTCTCTCTTACATCTATCTACATGTGTGATATATAACAGCCATGCAACCGTAGTCCTGCTGCCAATTTACATCAGCATACCTTGAACTGGCATAGGTGGACCCTACAGCTAAGAGATACATAAGTTGACAAAGTGTAAATGTCACGTCATAAGGCAGGGAAACACTGTCAGTCCCGTATGGTGAACAAATTGTTACACTCTCTACACACAACACTGCCGCTGCAGAAGAGTTATACGAAAAATGAAGTATCATATTAGTACCCATGCAGCCCTCTAACCTGTGATGATCAGATTAGAGGCACGCTCTGAAGGCAAGTTTGTAAAAGTGCCGGATCGGGCAGTGCTTCATCTGCAGCCTAGCACGCTGAATGGGTCAGGAAGGCTAAGATTATGCTTGCAAAAAATGGATGAAAAAAGGACAAAGAATCCCAGGATGCCGCGTTGCAGATGTCTGCCACGTCAAACCTCCGTGCAGGACCGTGGATGAGGAGAAAGCTTTCTTGGAGTGCACTCTGGTGTCCTGCAGAGGCTCCACTCCCGCTGCACTGGAGGCTTGTTTGATGTCGTCACAGAGCCAGCGAGACAAGCGCTCTTTTCATGGAGCCATGCCTCGTGGGTGCCCTCTGTAAACAATGAACAGCTGCCACGTCTGCCTATCGGAGAATTTGTGAGACACTTCTTTTGGCTCATTATGAGGAGGCAGAAGAGAGAACCCGTCGAGAGAAATGATTCTCATTTAAAAAGCATTTGTTAGGCCTTTGGGGTGTAAGAAAGACATTTGAATGTAAAATTATCTTCTGGAGTAGAAGGGGGTCTAGCACCTTGGATAGGGCGCAACACTGCGGGGGGCAGCCCTAACCTTTTTGAAGCACTCCCATTCAGTGACCAGGCCCACGGTTGCTGGCCCATCTCTAGGAGCTGGAGGATCACGTATAAAAACTCCTTCGAATAGTGTCCTTCTTTGTATCAGTATTTACATCCATGAGGGGGGAATGGGGACTGTTGTAGCAAAGTCAGTTGGCGGTGTGTGTGACCTGTTGATAGGACGTTCCTGTATCATGGATATGATGGATGAAAAGCACTGTGTTCACCTGCAAGTTAAAACAAAACGCCAATGAGAATGTGTTCTTCTTGACTCGGTGGATGGATGTGTCCCTCCTTGCATCAAGGCTGAAGACCCTTTGTCTCCTGTGGTTTTCCTTGACTCAACATGACGATCAGTTCTTGAGGGCGGCTGCGTTTGCGGGAAGCCATTGGCGCTTATGTGCGTTACCGCTGCCACATCCGATACCTCCCCTGTTGGTGAGGATCTGGCAGCAGCAGCTGGCGAGGAGAATGCACATAACCAAGCGCATGACAGGGGTGACTCAACTAATGATGCCGCCACCCTGGCTGCTCCGTTAGTTCAGGGGAGTGTTTCTCAGATGGAAGGACTAACAGGCCAGATGACACTTGGAAGCAGCCACTTGAGGTTTAGGTAATGACTGGATCAGCCTGGTTGATTCATGGTTGTTTCGTCATAGGATGATTGAAAGTACCCTTTTCGTGTCTGAGTGGATGGACTTTTCCCCCCACTGTCCTGTTCAATTAGTGCCACATTGTTTCCGACCTCTACTGGACAGGGGCTTGTCACATTCTACTACCGGACGCGTGTTTCATCAATTTCCTCTTGCCAAGAGGACTGTGTTAAGGTCCTTTATCTAATTATGCTATAGAGTGTGTCTAAATCCTCTCAGCGGGAGCTTCTGGTGGTCCTCATAGCTCCCTGGGGTCCCCTTTGAGCAAATACAGTAGATTTCCTTTAAGGTCCTCTCTGTCAAGACAGCTGCTCCACTAGCTTTTACTTCAGCACCAAGGGTGAGGAATAATTACCCCAGTCCACCATAAGTCAACCCAAGTTTTTCGACAGTTTGAAGAGACCAGCTTGTTTGCTTGTGAGACAAAAACGCCTCAGCATCAAGACCCACTGGATGCAAGAATGAAACCCCACAACCTCATGTCAGGCTTGATGTTTACAGTGTGTGCATGCTCGCAAGCCTCGCGTAGCACAAAACATGCATCCGTTTCTTATCATCCTATAGTAAATGAATAGAGGCAGAAGTCTCCTCACAAGACAGTCATTGGTTCTTTAACCCAAACTTGACATTTGTGCCATCAGGCATTCTTTTAGATACTGGGCAGTCCGGCATCAAGCCTTCAACAGAAGAGATGCAGCCTCCCTGAGATCATTCGGTCTGCTGTGGTATTGTACATGTTACACAGCGATGCACTGCTAAGGATAGGAATCAAACTTGCAGAGCCATTTGAGGGCTCTTGCTGTGCTCATGGAGCTAGAGTTACAATGCATAACCATGACACCAATTACCATAGATATATGTCCATTAACATAACTGTGTGTCTGTGCAATCACGTTTTAAAGGTGTTAAGTAGCACGCTAACATTTCAACAAGGCATGAAGGAAAAAAAAGAGAAAGCACGTGAGGTGAGTTAAGGTGACGCTTAAACAGCACAACTGTGTGTGTGTGTATCCAAAGGTTGATTTTGAGTACATGCATGCATTCAGATGATAATGGTTGCATATCATATCAAAGGAAAGTTGAAAAAGGTGTCATAGCATGTGTTTTGTGAGAGACGAAACCTGCAGGTACACAAGAATATTCAATGCTATATCATTTAGCATTAGTTTCTTGATTTAGTGACCTGAAAAGAAACAGTGTTCGTGTTACACCTCCACAAAGAAATTGAGCCGCAGCACACTGCGGTGTTTATGTGTGTTTGTCCGGGTTGTTCTCTGCCACAGAGTAACTAAGCCAACTCAGAGAAGGAGAAACGAGAAGCAAGGGAATGCAGTGAATGAGATAAATGTTTTTTATTCAAAGGAGCCCAGCCTGTGGCGCCGCACTCCTTCTCTTTTTTCCTCTCGTTTAATTAAGAAAGCAATCCCTCCTTCCCCTGAGCTCCCTCACTCTTAGCCTCACTCGTTCTGGCGGAAGCCACGTTTAATAAATGATCATGATGATAATGGGGGGTGACAGGGAGAGGTGTGTGCGTGCGCGTGTGAGCACTGTATGTGGGTGTACATGCGTGTGTGTGCATGTACGGCTGTCAACACCGCTTTAACACATTCTTTATAGCAGCCTTGCTAGAGTAACACAGAATTCAGATACTACATGTGACACAGAGAATGAATTGTGCTAACACAGAGGAGCCGGAGATGGACTTTAAAATACCGAGCAAAGCTACTGCTAATCATTTTTATGGGATCAACAGCATTCCCCCCCACCTTCTTTTCCATTTATTTTCTAGCACTGCTTGGAGCCAACCTGCACATAGGCTACGACCAAATTGGTATTTTGTCATCCTGCAAAAGACAAATAAAGCAGATTGAGTGTGGAGGATGTTTCTGTGTGGGAAACAATGGTTTTATAATTTATCCCATTGTAAAACACCATAGTTTTATTTATACGAGGCTGCCTGAGTGTACTTCATTGAGGGTTGACATTTCACGTTTCAGAACACCTGCCTGTGAACAACATTAGGTTAAGGTTTTTCAATGTGAGTTCTTCAAATTAAACACAACATACTGTATAAAAGTAATTTGCCCACACCCTCCAGAAAGACATGAAACCAAGCTTAACATATCGGCCAGAAATGGGAAACAAACATTCGTTGACCACTTCCTCCGAACATGGCAGAAATTTGGCTTGAGGGCTTTCTGCCAGAACTGATTAATGTCAATTCAAACTATGATATACTTAAATATTCTTAATGGCAATCAGCTGTCTTATTGACACCATATGCACAGCAACAACCTGCATGGCTGAAAGCAAAACATTTACAAGCTCCATGGCGGAGGGAGCGACTCAGGTCGTTAGGCCCAGACATCCCAGGCTATGGCCCCACATGTTTAACCCCAAGACGTTTCAGACCTTATAGCATTTCACTGCTCTGGGTTACCTCAGTTGGTGACTCTCCTGGTAGCAGCACACAGCTCCTCTCCTTCTCTTCTCTTACCGCACACACGTTGGCTGGAGTGAGTTTCTATGGTTACAGGAATCGGCGTCGCCAGGTAATTTTGTCGTGATGTAAGCTGTGGTTGGAATCGTTTTATGATTAGAAAATGAGAAATAAGAATACTACTCCTAACAGAGCTTTTAGTAATTTATTCTATAAAAAGTCCAAAAACAGGCTAGCAGTCGCTACAGACAGACTGAAACAGACAAAGTCTTATAAGTCAAAGCCCTCGTAAACAGGGTGTCCAAGCGGACCGCATCACTACATACAGCTTCAGAGCAAACTATCTGGCCAGATAGGGGCAGACTCCTTAAGAGTTTGACCAAGTCTTCAGTCTTGAGAAGGGCTTTTTATACAGATGTTTGTGATGTCGTCAGAGAAGCATTGTTCCGTTGTTTGTGTAGAGGGAGAACTTTGTCCAGAATGTGGTGTTTGAACCACTCATCAGTGTCCATATATCCATATTGACTTGCCAGCTGTGCTGGTGTCACAAGATGCATTTCACAACTCATGTAACACATGACATAACATAAGTGCAGAATACAGGTTACCTCATGACACTTGGAATAGTATGAGTTAAAACTACTCAAACTACTAATTATTCTATAATAAACCATGAAACATTCCCATCACATAAGCGTATAGTGAAGCTAGACAAATAAAACACTTGCTTATGTGAACGTGTGACAGCCATTACAATTGTTGTTTCCAAAAGACGGATCACGTTTGTTTCATTTTAATGAATACAAACTGTTCCGTTTATGCTGACATAACACTATAACACTTATTGTAATGCAATTGTTTTTTTTTTATTATTATTATTATTATTTATTATTATGTTTCTATCTCTGAAATATTGTTAATTTTAATTGTTATATTATTTTAGTCATGTCAGGTATGTCTACCACAGCAGGAAGCTCACCTTTTAGAATTTCATGTTATTCAGATATTTATTATGGACGCATTGCCTTTGGTGCAATTTGTACGATCTTTGCGATCAAGAAAGTAAACGCGTTGCTAATTGTTAACTGAAAGTATGGGCATTGCAGAATTGGAACAAAAGTCCACTGAGATAGATTTGATCAAAACTACCAAAACTCGACCAGAAATTGCACTTGGTGTCTACTCGTCTGCACACAGTTTTGTGTGGGTGAGTTTGGCAACCACGGCTTGTGAATACATCTGAACACTGGAAAATGGCTGCAGATGGGAGCTGTTACATCAAGTGAAAGGAAAAAACACAAGCAGAGGAAACCCTGCACTGACACTGTTATGGTGCAACATATTAATACACAGCGGGGCTTGTGCCTTAAGTATCTAGCAGCTAGTTGGAATTAGTGTTCAAGTTTGTGAAGTTGGCCTCGGGTGTTTTGTTTAGCATTAGCATCGGCGTGTAAGATAGACACAGTTGTGGTTGGTATGGCTTAGAATTACTGTATTCTGGTAATGGGAGGAATGGGCAGAATATGACTACCCTCCAACTGATCCATGCTGACATTTGTTGGGGGTGGAGTATTCGTAGCAATGGTTAATGACAGGGGAGGAGGGGGTGAGAAGATACAAGAGGAAAGTCAAGAATGGGGAGCGAGATGAGTGGAGTAAATGAAAAAAGGAAGAAGCAGAAAGTGGGAGGAGAAAGTGGAATGGGTCAGGGAAGACAAAATAGATATGGGAGAATGGGAATAACGGGAGATGACATGAAAGGAAAGGATGGCTTAAAAAGGGGGGGGGGGCGAGATGGTTGAAGACAAAAGGGCCAATGGGACAGAATACGGGGAACAAAACAGGGTAGAAGAGGGAGCAAGGGTAATGGAGAGAAAAGTAGAGTGGGGGGAAGCTGGTAAGTAGAAAACGGTAGTCGAGAGGAACAAGGAAAGGCGTGTGAAAGGGTATATAAGTATATTTTTCTCATTCCGGGAAAGATGAACGGGCAGGCGGAGTTGTGTTTTAGATTTTTCTTTAGTTGTTGTTCTTCTAGATGAAAAAATGTCACGGAAAACAATAGAAGCAGGAAATGCAAACAAAAGCAACCCAGTTGCTAGACAACAACGCTCACAAATTGTGCAAGAACATGCAGGGTAATGGACAAGGCGGTGTGGAAAAAGACATTGTGGAGAGACAAAGCGAGGAGCGAGAGAGTCAGGATAAAGGTTAAGGAACATCCTGGATCTCCATGCGCCCTTCTGATGAGTGTGAAAAATATTTTATTCATTCCTCTCTCTCATCTCCCTCTCTTTTCAGCATTGCTCGAAGGTTCAGGGACTTTTTTCTCTCTCCATCCTCCTCTCGTCGCTCCCTCTTCTGCCCCTTGACCTTCACACACATTGCTACCAATTACTCTAATTTCCAGAGTCATGTCACTGCTGAGACATACTATATCAAGGTACCTTGCATATTGAAGAAAAGACGTACGTACAGTAAATGGAGCAGGATAGATGTTGCCGTTGCATTGCGGAGAAAGCGACCCCAGTGCAGTCATGTAAACACGCAGTCGTGTAGACACGCTGCCGCAGACGTGCATAAACACATTAAGGGGAAAACAGATTTGTTTCTGCCCGTCGCGTCTTCGTGCTGCATGTATGTCTCTCATTCTCTCTCACACAAACAAAACCAATGTATGTGTGATCACAGTTAGCGCGCCATATGAATGGGGTAGCACGTTTGTCCTTGTAGCTAGCTTGTATCTGTTACGTTAACCCTATAGCCTCGCTGGAAGCCCCAGAAAAAGGGATTTCTGACACCACAATTTGAGAAATATAACAAAACAATCAAAGGCGGGTTGTCCATCAGTCTTGTGATGTGCAATCCGGGCCAATGGGTGCAAGTGTTTGAATAAGTCAGGAGAAATGAATCACATTTGTGTACCAGTGCGCACGCAGCTGCACGCTGCTGTTTGAGCCAATTCTTCCGAGTGTACGGCTCGCTTGATTACGTACAAAAACAAGTGAAATGAAATATTTTCTCATTTCACAGAAAAAGCTTGAGAGAGTCATCTCCCTGGAGGAGAACCAATCACCGCTGTGGACGCTTGGCGACTAATCTGTGACTTGCATTAGGACCAATTGTGATGGAAAAGGGGACAATAGACCGTCTGTGAAAGAGAGATGTTGAGGGGAAATTGCACCACAATGCTACTTATTGGCAAACATTTAGCACTGGGGAGGAGGGAGGGGTAAGGCTTCAGCTCGATGACGAGCAACTGTCATGCTTGACGGCAGCCTCATTCTGTCGCCGTCAAATCAGTCAATTATAAGTCTTGAGGAGACTTGCCTGGAATTAACCGGAGAGACACGAAACGGCAAAATCAAGGGAGTTTAAGGTCGACCGGCGTGACTTGAACATCAACTAACACTTAACCTTCAGAAAGTGAAATTCATCAATAATTCCACTAAATTATTCAAACCTCTGCCCGCTGCTCACCCTGTCCCCGTCTCTCCCCGCGAGTCTGGCACAATGGCGCCCTGTGGGCTTCCTGTGCTGACAGGAAGAGAGCGGCTTTTCACAGCTGGCCAAGACGCGCAGCTGAGCGGAAGACGAGCCCCCTTTTCTGAGCTCGTCCCTGCGTCCCCCCACCCCTTCCCCATCGCTCTCTGGATCACACATTTCCTCTCATCTTTTCCCTCTCTGTCTTGACCATCCTAACAAGTGTCTCCCACCACAATTTCTTGTTCTGAATGACCCCCCCCCCCCCCCCACCACCACCACCACCACCACCACCACCACCAATCTGGCCATGACTTAATAGCTCTCGTTCTGCTCATTTTCATTCGCTTCTTCCCAGTTTGAACATTAAATCGTCTCTGCTCCTTCAATCACACACGTATTCTCTCAGATTCCTTCTCTTTTGTCTGTCCTTTCAAGGGATCCTACCTGTAAAATTCCCTGTCACTCTTTTATGGACCGTCATTACCATTTCCCCAGTGACATTTTAGCAGCTTCTCTTCCCTCAATGCATTTATCTCTGAAATCTTCCCCCCATCTGCTCCCATTCTTGCGTCTCGTGCCATACTCCCGTCTGTCTTCTGCGTCCTCTCCTTCTTCCTTTCTGCCCTTACAACCTCTCTTCTCTTATCGCACCATACCTCGCATTTCCTTTTATTCATCACTTTGTCATCCTGTCCCCTCATCCCTTCCATCTCCTCTTCTGCCTGTCATCACTTCTCCCAGCTTTCATCTCTGGCTTAAGCCCTTTTACTTCCAGTGTCGCTTTATGGAGCCCCACACAAAAGAATTATCATAAGCTGAATGGATCTGATTAACGACATACATGTCCCTGGTCTTCCCACAGCCTTTTCTAGAGGCTCAATTTAATTTTTCATAATCGGACAAACACGTATAAACTTACTTACTACAAACTTTACCCTTGTATACGTGTGGGTAAAGTTTGACCCTGTCTTTACTAGTGTTAATAATTACTAAGTTATCTGACAATACAAATTTTGCCCGATTAACACTTTCACTTTAATGGTTTAAAAAAGTATATGATGGTAATTATGATAATGATGATTTTTGTTAATATTTGCAATGATAATTAGTAACAAAAATAATAATATTGTGAGCCGCCAACAAGGCAATGTCATTACTCCTGCGAGTATTACACATACACCTAATCAACAAGCTAAAGACTGTGGCATTTAAGCAGATTTAATCATCATAAATATCAAAATAATTCATGGTAATTCATAACTACATTAAAACTCATTCACTTTCATTCATGCATAAAAGTGAAGGAGTGAGTTACCTGTGAGGCTTATCATTTATTTTAATTATTAATTATTCCTATGTGGCTGCAGATATTCTCTGTCCTCGATGACACCAATTTTATGCTTTTATGATTTTTCATCACATTTTTTTCTGAACTGGTAGACGTGGTGTATCTGCACATTCAACTCTGGGTCACTGGGGGCATTTAAGGATACCTGTGTCAGGTATCTTACAAATGATTATTTATCAGCGTGAGTATAAGTTATATAAATTGAAACTGACGGAAATAGAAAACCAACAAAACTTAACAGAAGCTCCAAAACCAAGTCAAGGCACTCGTCACGTTATTAAACATGTCAGCTCATCATAACATGTCAATTAAATGACAACGTACATTTCCTTATTCACATTTCAATGGAAATCAGTTTGATCATCCACTACATGACCCAGAGGTGATGGACAGTGAGGCTGGATACTCCAACGAGGCTGTTTGTTTGTCTGAGTGGGTTTCTCTACTGCAGGTTTCACAGACAACACACTGTGCAACAGACGACATGTTGCTATTTGTGAATGGAGACAGGACGTCCATTTTTATAGAAAAAATAATGACGGTAATTGTTTTTAACAAACATTCCTCCATTCAAAATAGTCAATTTGAATCGTGTCTGTTAAACAGTTAATGATCGGTTAATGAGCTATTGAACATGTGACACTCCGTTTCTGCTGCTTGAATCCCATGTGATACCGTAAATATCAGTGATTGGCCAATACCTGTGCTGAAGTCAAATCGGATGGGCTGTCTTCTTTTGAAACATTGCTCATTAGAACAGGAAATTGATCCATTTTTTTCTAGGATTGTCAGTCTAGAGTACGTTTGCCCTCCAATAGTCACGCAGTGGAAGGTTGAGTGTTTCTTTACTTGCAGGTCCGTTTCCCTGTCTGTCGATAGACCCTGCTGTGATGGCCCAGCTTGACAGTGCTTGGGTCCTCACTAATGATTGACTGCTCTGACTTAACTCTCACAACTACCGGATGCTGTAACATACGAAACATGTATTTAAAAAAATCGAAGAAAAGCTACCCTTACCCGAGCCTCAATAAAGGTGCTCTATGCTGAGGAAAGTGCAGTGGTTCTCATTCTCAGTGTGGGTTAGCATATTTGTGGCTATTGTGTGGTGGTTCTCACTCAACAAAGCTTTGTTGTCTGCAACTCCAAAATGATATTCAAAAAAGATGAATATCTCAGAAAAACAATGTCAGCTGATGTGTTCCAGGTGAGCTCATTTAATGACTCTTCTCCTGCTGCCTGGTCTACTTTTAGGCAGCGAGGGAGTCTGTTACTCTCTCTGCACTTTGGACCTCACACCCATTGATCCTACATCTGGTTAGATAAGGAGTCATCTGAGTCCGAGAGTCATCACACACTCTCAGACTCACTGAAGAGCGGAACGAATCTCCACAAGGAGAAGCTGTTCAGTCATTATTGAATCCATTCTACATGCCATGCCGACCTACACCACCTACAAGGAGGCAATAGCTGCTGAACTGTGAACACTTTAGGGGGGAAGAAGGTTATTGTGGCCGTGAAACATCAAATGTTAACATTGTTTTAATTCTTAGTATTGATCAACGTTTGTATATGCGCTTCACCATCAGATAATCAAGCCATATCAATGTTGGCAGACAAGTCAGCAGACATGTGGTTTTGTAATAAATGTGATATTTATTGATATCGCCAAACAAAAGCTGGAGGTCAGGTTTTATCAGCAGAAAATACTTGCAGGTTTCATATGCAAACTCCAAAACATAAAACAGATGCACAAGCAGCATAACATAACGGACGGATAATGTAGTTGCACACTAACCTACAGTTGGTGCAAGTAAAGCTATAACCTTCCTTGAATTTAGGTGGTACAGGTTAGACTGAAACTGCAGGTCCATAACAGCAGGCTTACAGATCAATGAGACTGTGTATTCTTGTCCTGTCTTCTAAGCCCTACACCTCTGTGTCTATCTGTCCACCTGCTGCTCTCCCTGCTTTATTGTGTGAGATTTAACCAGAACAAAGGTAGAAATCAATTGCAGCCGAGGTTGACACACCAATTTCTCCACCAATAACAGCCTCTATAGACCATGATGTAATTATGCCACACGGTTTATGACTGAAGGTACAGCGAAGAAAATCCATACATCTCAGTGTTCACAGAGTATGGCTACTTCTGACTGAGAGTCTAGAAGGTATTCTGTATTCTAGGGAACAGGAAAAGAAAAATGAAGACATAACATAACAAACATAGGTAATGTAAGACAGTTAAATAGAAATACCTGAACTGGGTTTAGTGTATGGACACTAAATAAGCACAAACAATACTAAGCTTTAAATACAGAGTTTAGTAACCTAGAGAGAGAGAGTGTGTGGTCATTTATTTGACATGTTATGATGAGCTGACATGTTTTATAACATGAAGAGTGCCTTGACATGGTTTTGGAGCTTCTGTTGACCTCCTGTCTCCCAGACTGATTGATTTGTGATTAACTTGGTTTTCTATTTAAGTCAGTACACATTTATATAACTTATACTCAGCCTGATAAATAATCGTTTGTAAGTTCCTGACACAGGTATCCTTAAATGCCCCCAGTGACCCAGAGTTGAATGTGCAGATACACCATGTCTACCAGTTCAGAAAAAAATGTGATGAAAAATCATAAAAGCATAAAATTGGTGTCTTCGAGGACAGAGAATATCTGCAGCCACATAGGAATAATTGAAAACATGGTTCTAGTATGAAGATGACTGTACAAACCTTGGGTGATGAAGCCTCTACCCTTTGAAGGAGGCGGCTCCTCACGTTGCAAAAAGAAGTCAGATTGACAGACAAAAAAAAAAAAACATCTACTACTTATATGCATGCATATGACCCCAGCTAACAGTATTTACTGGTGCTATACAGTGTTTCCTTAAATGGATTGTTTGTTCTGATATTGCACTCAGCCCTTATTGTGTCAACGGCAACACACAGCCACACAGGAACATGATACTGTCATGTGAAATATCGTTTGGAGTGACGGATGTTAGATGGAGACACAAGGGCATGAAAAACAAAAATAAAAAGCAGATATGAAGGAGCATAAAAAAACATGAGCAGGGCCTGCGAGACCTTGTACCTATCAGGAGCAAGTGTGAATGGGAGGAGCAGAAATACGGTGATTGAGTGGACAAGTGTGTCTGATGACAGGGGCGGAACGGAGGTGAGAGATGGGGACAGATATTGGGAAACGGGAGATATGAAGAGAAAGGGAGGGAAGTGAGACGGCGAGGAGGAGGAGGAGGAGGAGGAGAGAGACAGCGCTGGAGAAGGAGACAAAGGGAGCAAGAAGGAAAAAGAAGGAGAGAATGGAGTGAGTGAGCATGGAAAGGAAGACGAGAAGATGGAAGGAGATGAGAGGAGGAGGTTTTATCCCCCATTCAGACAGAAGTGTCCCTGATTGAGTCTCTCAAGGCTTACTCCCTGACCGTATGCATAAATGCTCTCTCCCTCTCTCGATGTTTCACGGCTTCCATTTGCAAATTGACATCTTTCAATCAAGACTGAGATTGTGTGTGTGTGTGTGTGTGTGTGTGTGTGAGTGTGTGTGTGTGTTTCTACAATAACATGATAACATCACTGTAAAGTAAAATAGTCACACATTTTAAACAGTGTAGATCAATATCAACGTTTTTTTTTTTAGTTTAAATTCCATCAACTATTTAATTCTACAAAGCACCGTCTCCGTCTCAAGTCTTAATCCATCAAATAAACCAGAGTGGTTTTTATTCCATCTGTAGCCCTTTTGTTTCTCGCAGGCAATAACCTTGAAAACTGCCGGTGAGTTCCTGAACGCATTTCAATCAAAACAGGGGAATTATTTTGTTTATGCTGCCGTTGATAGCTGTACACAGAAATTGACGCCCAAAGTGAGAAACATTAAGCCTTGCTGATTCAAAATGCCAAGTAGGTCAAATTCTGACTTTTATTCTTACCATTTACAGATTGTCTGGATTTCATGTCACACTTGAAGACACTTATAACACTGCACTGATTTCATAGCCGCCCCAATGGCAGCCTGAACAATGTGAATAGCCCTGTAATAAGGAATGGCAAGTGAACTAACAACTCTCACAGAGCACTAGAGTTCGAAATTGTGACCGAAAATAGTGTAATTATTTGTGTTGTTCATTCCCTACACGTGTCAGAGAGAGAGAGAGAGAGAGAGAGAGAGAGAGAGAGAGAGAGAGAGAGAGAGAGAGAGAGAGAGAGAGATCCCTACTCAGTTTCTCTCCCTGAGGTGTTCATCCTTATTTTCCAGGGTTAAAGGGTTTTGTTAAGGAAGGTTCCCTCTGAGGAACATTTATGATTTTGGTTTATATAAATAAAAATATAATTTAAATGACCTCACCATCTGGTCAAATATGAGTGAATTTGGCAAGTGGATTTGATCAACCCACCAGCCGCGGTGGTGGATGGGATGCTTCTGAAACGCTCTGCGGTGCGTCTGATGGAATCACAAGCGTCGTCTAGATGTCAACTCTGGCGGCTGCGTCAAACGTAATGCGGTGCGGTTGTGCCCAGTGGAATAGTGTTGTTACCTATTTACCTAAGCCTAGTTAACAACGTCTCCTTCAAATATCTGCTCACCCAATCACAGTAAGGCTCTTCTTCTTTTTGTGTTTCTTGGCAGATAATATTTGCAAAACCAATTTTAGATGCATGCCACCACCTGCTGTGTGGGAGTGTGTAGTCTGCTGTCTGAGTGTGTGTGTGTGTGTGTGTGTGTGTGTGTGTGTGTTACACCCCTGCATTCTCCTTTGCTGTTCTCCTGCCTCAAGCCAGTCAATAATGAAGGAAGTTGAAGTCGCCTCCTGACTGAGTAGAATGTAAAAAACAACAACAACCTTGATGCTTCGAACCATGTAATGTTTTCAAATATGCATTTTGAAACTAAAAATCTTTTTTTTTACATATTGCACAGTGTCATCCTCTTATATTTTGACTGCGTACTCATTAAGTGTATTTGTTTGGGACTTGCCCTTAAGCATCATCCCTCTCTATAAATAAATGATGGTCCCACAGTGGGTGGTGCCCCTGCTGTGTACCGAAAAGCTGGAATAGGGTATTTAGACATACAACACTTACTGTGACCTCAAGAACATAACGTACTGTATCAGCATGCAATATTGTACTTGCTTTGCTGGGGTATACAGTACATGCACACATACACAATGGATGACACTCCTACCCCCCCCCTGCATATATGCTTATTATTTATCAATGTGTCAAAGAAGCGCAGCAAAGTGACAGAGCATTGGCAGAAAAGTGTCATGTCGGAATGCTTTGAATATATACAGCAACACACATCTATTATCTATCCACACAATTATGTGTTTCCATGTCATGATGCGTAAACAAGCTATATTGTGTGAGATTGACACACACGTGTGACGTAGGTTGTTTATTTCGCTGTGGTACAAACCACTAAGCCGCCAAACCTTGATAAACAGAGCAAAAGTGTTGTTGTTATTGCTGCAATCTTGTCTCATTCGACACATACCCTCCCCCATAACGTCAGAGCTAAATATGGCCACAACACATAGTAAACAGGAGATATCTGGGTTTCTTATGGCATTGACAGGAAAACATGATGTATCATTGATTACTGATGGGACTCAGAGCATCCTGCATCATTAACTGGGTTGACATAGTTTATGTGTTGATATTTTAAGACAGTTTAGGCGTTGACTTCCTCGTCTTGAACTTAAGAAAATATTTGCAGTGACACGTAAAATACTTCCAAGTAAAAGTATTTATTTAAAAAAATGTTTTACTTAAATAAAAGTACAAATATATTAGCATTGAATTATTAATGTATTTAAGGTAGTAACCCATTATGCAGAATGACCTTTTTCATATCATTTTATTTTGCATTAGTAATTAGAAGTAAATAGTAACCAAAGTTATCATAGAAATGTTGTGGAGTAAAAAGTACAATGTTTGCCTATAATAACACTGAATTAAGGTACATGTGTCTCTGAATTGTACTTAAGTATTTAAGTAACTTTCTGCACTGTGCCCCCATCAACTGATATTGTTGCCCGAGCTTTGTTTCTGTTTTGTATTCAATGAGGTGCAGCTTTCAGCCAAAGCGTGCAGTCAGAATTGAGTGTTTGCAAGCCCCAGACCTTGCAGACCAAACAGCTTGTGTATGCCAGTTAGTGTTGGCCGTCAGAAACGGTTGATTCCAGGAGGCTCCTCTTAGATGAGAAATGCATTTTTTTATTTTTTAAATCGATGAAGATATTACATAACTATGTGTCCTGACATCCTCTCGTGAGACGAGGGCACCTTCTGCTGTTCTATGTAAAAACTCTCTCTCAGCCAAGAACACTGTTCTTTGGAGTGGTAGCGGATTGGGGGGGCTTAACCCATTATTTGCCAAACACATAATCTATTAATCATCACAAGCAGCTTCTAACCATAATTCAAACATATCGTTCAAATGCTGCTTGACTTTTTCCTTCTCCTTTTTCAAACTGAGCCTCCATCGTTCTGTCGGGTCTCACTTATCTTGTTTTGCGTTGTCCTCGGCCTCTCATGTGTTGCCGGATCCCATCGCCATAGGTGGTCCGGTCATGTCATTCATAATAAATGACTGCAAGTTTGCTTCCCCCTTAACCTGCGTGACTCCCACTCTATTTATATCTGCCATTTCATAGTCATTCTGCCCCACCCACACAGCCACCCAAACACACACACACACGCACACACACACACACACACACACACACACTATATAACCCCGCAAACATCAATATCTCTTTACCTCTGCTGGCTACCGGAATCAATTGACACTCTGCATGTACGTGGCATCCCTCAACAAACAATAATATCCAGCAGGTCATCAGGTGTTTACCTATAAAGGTACAGTAAAATCAACACAACTACATGTATCCATCAAGGCCATTTTACGGTTTAAATAATGAGCAATCATTCATCATGTGCAACGACTGTCTCTGACCTTCTCAGGCTCGCCATAGTCACTGTATGAATTTTACTCTGAGGAACAAAAGGAGAATCTGTTGAACCGATCACGGATGGATATCACACATGAGCTGCCCTCCAATAATCAAAGACATTTCAACTAATAGCTTTTTGATCATCAAGACCTTCACCTGCTTCTCTCCTTTAGTGACTGATGGCAGGAAACATAGTGAAAGCAGCAACACACAGGAATCCAGATGAAAGATGATGGAAATGCTCCTTATTTCTTATTCCTCTGCTCTCTTTGTATTTTGTCTGCTCATTAATAAATAGGAAAACTAGACCAAACACCAAGCACCAGAGCCAAAAGGACGTAAAAGGAATGAACTGATTAGCTGTTGGTGTGTAGGCTGTATTGTTATCTCAGACTAAGCCTGTTTTCTATTTCTTTTACTCTTCCACAGAGTTAACTATTTATTAGTGTAACGGATGAAGAAGAAATTAAAGAAATCTTTCAAGTCCGTCACTGGTAGCACTTTAAAAACTGCTTATTTAATGGCTCCCACATCTGACTCTTATTGGCTTATTGATGAAGTCATTCATTCATTCACATGAAGTAATGCCAATATGTTCTCACGCCTAAGTATTTTTCTAATCTGAAACCCCTTTGGAACGATACAGACAGCCAAGCGATGCTTGTTTTCAGCAAAATATTTGGACCGGACGTATCTGGAACACCATTACGATATTTCATTTATTTCTCCTACTATATGGCAACAAAGGCATGATTTAAGTTTTTGTGTTCATGTTGAGGTAAATCAAAATATGCAGTCATTAGTTATTGAATAAGGCAATGGTACCATGGCAAGAGACGTTTACTCTTCCAATATTGAACCAAAACCACAGTCTTTCTCCTCGCTAACCACAAATACATCATACAAACCAAAGTCCTACACTTTGAACATAAACTTACAGGAAACTTCCTGGACTGGAAAAAAACAAGTCCCCACTTAACATATTTCCCTTTCATTTCTATGGAAAACAACATACAGCGGTAAGTATAAGATGTCACAACACACACACACACAAACACACACACACACACACACACACACACACACACACACACACATTCATGACTTCAACATACTGGAGGCTGAACCTCAGGTTATACAGTAAGTGCAAATTGTGTTTACAGCTGTAAGGGATGGGATTATTAAATATTCATGCTGAGAAGAGTTTATTTTGTTTTTAACACAACTGCTTAACTGGACTTAAATAGCATTCAGAGGACAAAACGCCTTCCAGGGGTGAACTATTTGTGTATATGTTGCAATGTGTATAGCTTCATCTAAAATATGCTCAAGTGTGTGTCCTGCCTTTTATGTGACATTAAAAACAAGTCTACAGTCATGGGGGGTGGGATGTCGCTCCCAGTGGCTGCTGCAGAGTTGGTGTGGATTAGCTGTGCTGCCTCGGTGCGATAGTCCCCTAGAAGTTGTTTATGCACAGTTAGACAAATTTAGAATTGGGGTTTGTTCACCAAAATTACAAAACATACACTTGGCTTGTGAGTTACTATGGTACACCTACCTAAAACGAATCAAGTCTTATCCAACAGTCCGGCAGTAAGGCAGACACAGCTGTCAACCTGCCATGGAGACGCATGAACTGAACACTTCACCTAAGCTCCATTCAAACAAAGCAAATAGATTGTTTTCAACAGCCCACTCATTTCACTCGCACAGCCTCGATAATTAAAAACAATCAAGTTGCCATAAAGCTGCCCATACTCCCTCCTGGTCTTCTTATTTTATTATCCGTAATCTGTGTTGTCTTATTCACTTAACCAGTTAGTCCTATAGGTTTCCACATCATTCAAAAGACCAAATCATAAAACAGATAACACATAACTTTAACAGACAGCAAACCCTGTTAAAGATGCCAGAGCCGGGCTGTCCTGTCTGGAATCAGAACTTACAGTTTGTCTTTCCTGAGAAGCTCTCTGAAAATACAGACCTATCTGAACTTCTAAACATAGAGATTGTCACATGTCCCTGCACGCTGGCACTAATGCATGAACCGTGTTCTTTATATTCCAAGGTAATTCCTGCATATTTAATCCTAGAAAGCAGTCCGATAAAAGTGTTCCCATCTTCAGAGTCAAACTCCTGAGCACATTTATATGTTAGAGAATAAGTGTGTGAGTGTTTGGAACTGCTCACTGATGGGACGGGAGCAGTGAGCGCTAATCTTTCCCTTTCAGTTTCCGGAAAATTTCTTTTTACTTTCATACACTTGAGAGCCTTAAATCTGGTGCCAACAAAGTTACATTCGTTTTTTATTTTTATTTTTTTATCTTTTTCGAAAAGAAAAGCACATAGTACTTTTTTATAGACCATAATAGCGCGTTTAGCTGTTTTGCATAATTACTGATTTATTCATATCAAATATGATGATAAATAATAACTCAGATATGAATCATAAACCTATGAATTAGTGTAAAAAGGTGAAGGAGAATGAAGGTACTCAACGTCAGCTTTAGATTAAACAATGGCATTTAACATTAGATTAAATATAGGAGCCAATTTACAAAAAAAAAGAAAAACAGCAATATGTAATATGAATCAATTGAATCCCAACTCCCAGGTTGCTATGGAGTTCTTCTCATGGTGGGCAGTGACTTATTCTCTCATATCCATACAAATCAACTGATCAAGTTCTTTATAAATTATAATAACCATTACATGAGGAATAATGCAGAACAAATTTGCTTCAAAGAGATAAAAGCAAGCGTTTGAGAAGCACTAGGGAAGATTATGAAGCAGTCTCATTTTAACTGATTTCAAGGGAGATCGTACTTCATAGGTGTGAAGCTTATTGATCAACGATAATCGAATCCTTAATTTGTTTAACGTCTAACGTCAAATTACTTCATTAATTGACTCTTTGATTGTTTTCATTAAAAACTATTGTTTTCACCAGACAGATCATTCTGAAGGGACGATGGGTTGCTCTGTAGTGCGTCTGCAGTTTCCCCTTTGCATCTCAGCATGTTGAGATCGGATGAAATTCCGTTCATTTAGAATGCAGCCTTGCATCTCTCTCTTTCTCCGAGATCTTCAGACCTGGTCGTGTCTCATTTTCTTTGTCTTGTCTCTCTCTTTCTCAGCTGAATCATCTTACCCACCCCGTTTTGGAGCTGCAGAGTCTCAAAACGTCCTTTTGTTTTTGAAGTATTTTCTCTTTCCGCTCATAGCTGCTGGAACAAGTCTGAGGCAAGTTGGTGCATCACGGTTCCGAGGTGCAATCAGCTAAGGCGTGTAAAAAGGTGAAGGAGAATGAAGGTACTCAACGTCAGCTTTAGATTAAACAATGGCATTTAACATTAGATTAAATATAGGAGCCAATTTACAAAAAAAAAGAAAAACAGCAATATGTAATATGAATCAATTGAATCCCAACTCCCAGGTTGCTATGGAGTTCTTCTCATGGTGGGCAGTGACTTATTCTCTCATATCCATACAAATCAACTGATCAAGTTCTTTATAAATTATAATAACCATTACATGAGGAATAATGCAGAACAAATTTGCTTCAAAGAGATAAAAGCAAGCGTTTGAGAAGCACTAGGGAAGATTATGAAGCAGTCTCATTTTAACTGATTTCAAGGGAGATCGTACTTCATAGGTGTGAAGCTTATTGATCAACGATAATCGAATCCTTAATTTGTTTAACGTCTAACGTCAAATTACTTCATTAATTGACTCTTTGATTGTTTTCATTAAAAACTATTGTTTTCACCAGACAGATCATTCTGAAGGGACGATGGGTTGCTCTGTAGTGCGTCTGCAGTTTCCCCTTTGCATCTCAGCATGTTGAGATCGGATGAAATTCCGTTCATTTAGAATGCAGCCTTGCATCTCTCTCTTTCTCCGAGATCTTCAGACCTGGTCGTGTCTCATTTTCTTTGTCTTGTCTCTCTCTTTCTCAGCTGAATCATCTTACCCACCCCGTTTTGGAGCTGCAGAGTCTCAAAACGTCCTTTTGTTTTTGAAGTATTTTCTCTTTCCGCTCATAGCTGCTGGAACAAGTCTGAGGCAAGTTGGTGCATCACGGTTCCGAGGTGCAATCAGCTAAGGCGAGAACAGGCTGCAGTAGTCGACATTTCAAGACCAGAACAAGAGGCCGACCCGGCAAAGCAGGGTGGTAGAGATCTGGCATGCAGGATTCAAAGTTATTTTAGTTTTATTGGAGGATATTAGAACGTTCGTAAAAGAAGAGGCTTCTTCAGGCTCAGATCAGCTGGATCTCAGCATGCTGATTGGCTTTCATTTAACCCTCTTTAAAATAATATTTATTTACATAGTCGATTGAATTCCTTCATATTTGAGAGTCGAGCCTTCTCAGCTGCAGAACAATACCAAATTGTTTGATATAAATCAGTGAATTAGTTGAAGTAGAATTCATTAAACGATTACATAACAGACGAAGCGCTTGTTATGTGAGCTACAACAGGCATACCTAGATATGAAGATAACGAAGAAATGAAAGGAAAGGTTTTACACAGATTGCACGAATCAGTATCCTGAGTGAGAGACAAGAAGGGAAGGGGGAGGAGTAACTTCCCCTTTTTATTGGGGTGCGTCTACGTTGTGGAAGTAACAGAGCATCAGGTTACTGACAGAAACTTAAAAACCTATATTCAGGAATTTAACTATTATTTCTAACCTGGAATGCTTCAAATTTAGAGACTTGGTAAATGTCGAGCTTGCACAATTATTGAATAAAGACACCATATTTAGTGAATAAGTAACACAAGCTGAATTTTCTATGATGACATACATTAATCATACATTACTTAAAATAAGTGTGCATTCAATGTTCTGCTTCAGATCTCTGGGGACAGAGGGATACCTCTGTGAGGAACTATGATTCTTTATTAGTATGAGCAAAGTATTAGTACAAACAGTTTCAGGGCTCTAAAAGTGGAAGACGTGTTGTGATATTCACACCCCAGCAGCAGACCCCATCGTGTTCTCAACATGGTTGAATGCATGAGCCGGCGTGTGCATTGGTTCGAGCAGACCGGTTGGTCCATCAGGCAGCTAATGAGAGAGCTAAGAAACAGCAGTTCTGACGGCACAAAGATGGTAAAAAAAACCATCATGACAAATAACTTTTTTCAATACTGAAAAATCTGTGATTCAAATCTGGCCCATTCATCTTGAACAGGTATATAATTCACGTCATAAATAGTGACAGTTATAACCAGAAGAAGAATAAGTACAATAAAACAAACTATGGGATAAACTGAGGCCTTGCTGGCAGTAATGCAGAATTATACTTAAGTCATCCATTGCCATATCAGACAAAATTAGCGTTTCACAACCCTGCTTTATCCATTCTCTATCAAAATAAGGCTCAAAGGGTTGCTTCACACTCCCTCATTAGACTAAACTGTGTACACACTCACGCAACACACACACACACACACACACACTTTACTGCTGCAGGAAGCTTGATTATAGCCATTACCAGTGTGACAGCAGTGCCACAGTTAATGATATCTGTGTTATATACAGAGAAGATCTTTGTGGCGAGTTATTAATACTACGACGCCTCGTCTTTTACGGCCTTATCAATAAAGGCCATTCCGCCAGTCGATACAACTGCTTCACACCGATGACTGTTCATCCACAACAAATCCGCAAATCAACCCAGCATGATGTGTGTGTGTGTGAGTGTGTGTGTGTGTGTGTACATATGTTGTATTGCAACATACACATCCGTCTCTCTAAAGCTGAGTAACTCAGTAGAATGTGACCTGTTGAGGACTGCATGGGTTTCCTCCCACATCCTGATGTCATATTGATTCAAGTATGATCTGTTTGCCCTGTTCACGACCTTATGCTGGAAGAGACTTGACATGGAAATTCACACAATGTGCTTTATGAAGTACATAATCAGTAAAATTATTTTTTTTGTTTGTTTTTCTTCACAGCTCAACACCAGCTGTAAACAAATATTTACCATACTATTAAAAAAGCAAACCCAATCTGTCTACCATAAACACAGATTTTGCGGACCGACTTGGACTGCTCCAGTTTTTGTTCAATGTGATTGGCTCAGCTTGACCCTCGGCCGGGTCACTGACTTCCTTCTGAAGTAACACAAAGAAAACGAGAACATGTTGAACTGAAAAAAAAGGTGATGGAGATGAGAAAGAAATGGGTGGCGAGGATAATTTAAGTAGCTGGAAAAAAAGCCCAGTGTAAATTAACAATGCACTCAGTGTGAGACGCCTGACCTAGGTCAAGGTGAGTTCAGCCTACCACTGGAATAGAGTCAACAACATTCAAGGCTCAATGTCCAAAAATATAGTTTTAATTTCTAAAAGAAAGTAGCAGAGGGTTAGTGGTGAAAAACAACTTAAATTCCTCGTTCCTCTGTCCAGCTAAGCTGCTGCTGAAGTTTCCTTCCTCGCTCCTCTCTGCCTGTCCCTGCTTAAGGCCCCGTTTTCACGAAGGGAAAACACAGATATTTTCAGGCGGTTTGGCCTCTCATTTACACAAAAACATTGTTTTTATCACAGAAAACGATTATTTCTAAAAACTCCGGCCAAAGTGGAGATTTCGGTTAACGCCGTGTCAACTGGGAGAAACGGGGTTTTGGGTTCTCAAGCGTCACAGGAAGTCGCTGGTGTTATTTGTTGATGTTGACTCTGAGGATTCTGGTTGGCTTGCATTGCTTTATCCTTCTCCCTACACTGCCACCCATAGATTTGGCATAGTGATTTGTTTCTCTAAATACCCTGCTACATGTAAACATGGCCTAAGACAAAGCTGTTAGTGGTGCATTCCCAATCAGCCTGATGAGCCCCACCTGGGTGGCTTCCCTCAGCTCTAATCAGCTGAGGTCGGCTTCAGCTGTTGCTGTCCTCCCAGAGTGTGAGCAGGTCATTGGGGAAATATTGGCCAGCCAAGACTTTCCCCAGTGGCCTGTGTTGTGGGAAGGGCCTCTGCCCATGGTGGTGAGGGTGTTCTCCCCCCAGCAGGGGCACTGGTGTGCCACATCAGATTAATATTTAGGCTATCATGAGTGTATGCCACCAGTTATATACACTGTGCAAAAGCTGTTTTTGATTCTGTAGTCAGTTGTATAACTACTATTGCAAAGGCATTATAACAGATGTCAGTATAACACTGATAGGCCTATTTAATTCTCATTTCTAGGAACAAGAGACATTAGATACAGAAGAGACATCTTCTAAAAACATGTTAGAATGAATCAGAATGCAGGAAATGACATCGACTTTTGCAAAATTTGCTGGATGAGGGGCCCCAGACCCCCCCACATATCAAATGCTGCTGACGCCCCTGAACAGGTGAGAGGTGAGCAGTGCAAAGATCAATATAAGTGAATGTGACAGTGGGTGAAAAGGGCCAAAATGGGTCAACATCAATATTTTACAGGTGAAGGAGGGCACACTGCAACCTTTAAGAGAGAGGAGGGAGAAGCCGGTGAGGGAGCCAACAATACAAATGAAATAATAAGGGAAAGGAAGGAGAAAAGGACGAGAAGAAAAAACGTTTTTTAACCTACAAGACAAACGGTATTATGACTCAGGTGGTGGCTTACATGGATTAAATGGGCAAAATCGCTGAACTAGGAGAAATTAAATGGTAACTCATCGTGGCCGTACAGAACTCATATTCTCAGCACCAGCAGAAGTAGCGGCTCACAACCCGTGAAGGCAATTATGGTGAAAATGAAATAGCATCAAAAATAGCTCAGTCAAATCTCAACACAGTCATAAAGCACACATATATTTTAATTAGGATGACTTTTACACTTTCTGATTCATTATCTCTTGATATTAGCCGTAAACATGACGTCCCGATTCACTTTGAAATCACAGAAAATGAGAGTTGAGAATGACCACGTTTTACAGATGTCTCTCCATCCATGAGGACAGTGAAAACAAGAACAGCTAATTCGGCATTGAAATGGTAGCAATTTGGCTAAATTCAAATATATTGGGTTCAACCGGCAGGGTGAGCATTCTTGTTACCTGTTGACATCTGCCCCCAAAACATTGTGGGAACTATTTTCGGCGGACAGCGTTATTTTGCACAAATGTAGTGCAGCCTAGGGCTATCTGTCATGGCCAAAGCACACTCATTTAGCTGAAAATACAGAGTTACGTGGTTTCCCTGCTTTCGGCACTCGCCTCGCTATGAAAATCCTCTCGCTCCATCTCGAAGCTTTGATCCTCTGCTTGACTCGAAATGTCTTGTGCTAAACATTTTATCACTCCATGATCAGTGCTAAATATGTTCACCTTTAAGCGCCTCTGGCAAATGATCTCTTTTTACAAGCCTGTAAAAGAGGGTTGTTAATGGACATACACCTGGTAAATATACAGTACAACCTATTAGGGTTTGCACAGCTGTTCTGAGGGCCCAGTCTCTTGTTTTTATCATCACACATTACGCTCATTTATCCACTGTAACTACTCAATTAATTCCTAAACGTTTTGGTTGTTAAGCCAGCTGTCATTGAGGTCCTTACATAACATGGGAGCTAAACCATCTCTCTTGCTTTGCAGTCTCTGAGTAGAACATGCCATAGGAGTGGTTTGAGAAGTTTCAATGGATTGTTTCAGACTCAAGGTCTCGAAAAGTCGCTACGCACATTTCAAACCTATCTTTACTCAAACGTGTTGAGTGGAATAATCCTTTAAAGCCAGATCTCAAGACAAAGCCTCGAACCCTGTTCCTCTAGTTTCCTCGTTTCTTCCCACGCCTGCTGCATTGAAATGTATTTTACAACATAAGGAGGTTTGCTCCCTCCCTCCCCCCGTTGTTAAAATGTGTGCGTACATTTGCGGATGCATTTCTATCTACGTGCAGGATCCTCCATGTTTTCCCTCCCCGCAGCATGCCGATATAAATATCTCAGGTAATTAATAACCGCGCAGACCTTTGAATCTCAGATGGGATTTCTGCTGGGCTCATTCACTCTCGTTCAATTTTCACCTCCCAGCGCAGAGGGAGAGCTAGAGGAGAGGAGGCTCGGGAGGAGCGGGGGGGGGGACACAAAGAGGAGTTCACGGAGGGCAGCGAGGCAAGAGAATAAGTGAAATAAGCAGAGAGGGTGGAGGACAGGTGAGGAGACAACGCAAGAGGAGAGACAAGAGGAATGAGAGTCAGCGAGTTGGGAGGAGATTGAAGGAGAGCATTTTTCAAATAATAATTTGAGTGCATTCTTCTCAATCTACGAGGAGAAGCAGGATAGAAAAGATAACGATAGAGTATGACGCGCAGAGATGCACCAAGTAGGAGGTCTAATATTCTGGCACATTTTGAATCCATTTCATGATTATGGTGTAAAACCAGGCTGCACGGTGGTGTAGTGGGTAGCACTCTCGCCTCACAGCAAGAGGGTCCCGGGTTCAATCCCCGGGTCAGCCCCGGGTTCCTTCTGTGTGGAGTTTGCATGTTCTCCCCGTGTAAGCGTGGGTTCTCTCCGGGTTCTCCGGCTTCCTCCCACAGTCCAAAGACATGCAAGATGGGGATAGGTTAATTGGTGACTCTAAATTGCCCGTAGGTGTGAATGTGAGCGTGAATTGTTGTTTGTCTCTACATGTTGGCCCTGTGATAGACTGGCGTCCTGTCCAGGGTGTACCCTGCCTTCGCCCAATGACAGCTGGGATTGGCTCCAGCCCCCCCGCGACCCTAAATACAGGATAAGCGGTAGAAGATGGATGGATGGATGGATGGATGGTGTAAAACCACACAACACAGGACTGTATGTACAGGGGGAATAGGATTGAGCAGCTGCATTGCAGACTTCTAGCAGTCGCTGTTTATGTTCCCCCACCACTGGAAACAGTTTCTACAGTGGCAGTATACTGCCCCCAAGATGGACATGAAGATAAAAAAATAATAAAATAAAATAAAATTATAAGCTGACTTCAAACAGACTGCAGAACTCTTCGGCGTGTGGGAAGCAGGTCGGACGCACCGACGAGAGGGGGGGGCTTCAGTTACGTCGGCATCCTGGATGAGGTCTGTGTGTGTGTCAGATACTACTGGTCACCCCAAGCTCTGTATCTACAGAATGGTTAGCAGCCAACATGGCAGAAATGTCATTGAGCTTTCAGAGCTCTTCACTGCACAGAACAAACAGCCCCCCCCCTCACACACACACACACACACACACACACACACACACACACACACACTGTGTGCGTTACAGTATAATGTGAATTACTCTTAACTGGTTCTTATCCGATTGTTGACACTGTTAAAGTGACCGCTTATTCTCCATGTTTGTGAGTTGATGTAAAGCAGCCATTAGAGGAATCTAACTGGGATATTGTGGGAGAGACGGGGAGGGGGAGAGCGTGGTATCCGACAGGGCCAATCCGGTGGGCATATTTCCCTCTCAGACGTGTAAGTGAATTTTTTTTAAAACATACAAATGAATAAAATGCATTGGTGCATTAGATGTTTGAGCCAACTCCCCGAGGCTACACATGCAGAAGATCGACATCCTCATTATTGACTCTGACTTTTCCGCTAGAACAAGTCTGTGACTTTTTTTTTTGGCGGGGTGGGGGTTGAAAATGGAACTGAGGACCAGATTCATAATGCCCATGACTGCAGGCATGAAATGAAATTGAAATTGTATAGTCACTGTCCCGTGGCAACAGAAGAAAAAAAAACACCTCGCTGATATTGTACCCGGCGGCTGCAGCACCGCCTCGTCTTTGTGGAGGAGAATCAGGAGTTCACAATGCAACGCTTCAGATTGCTCCACCGGCGCTGCAGTCAAACGTGTTGTCAGCCTCCAGGTACACACAGCCCCAGAGATTTTACAGAACTGTAGAACCCAGATTACATCAAAGTGCCTTTGTTTGGGGTTTTTCTCCCCACCAGTTCTGCTGATGAGCTTTTTTTGAGCAGCTTCAGAACAGATCCGTTACATCTGGTCAGTCGTCTCCTTAATGAGAGAAAGAGAATAATCTAACTGACATTATACATCACTAAAATGCTCTATTTTTCTATTCGCAAGACACTTCTTTACCCAACTATTACCCATCCCCAAAACTACGTATTTTTCCCGGCAGGCTTTAAAGATTTAACTTTTCAAAAAGACATCTCACTCCCGTGTGATACCTTTTACTTTATTCTCCGAACCACCTTGAACTTCAGCACTCGCTATTAACCTCCTCCCCACGTTCCAAAGCTCATCTTTCATTCATCTCTCCCTTTCTTTAGCCCTACATTACCTCTTCAACACCTCCCACTAGTTTGGAACTTTCCCTTTGACCTCAGCAATGTTACCCTTTCTTTTTTCTTGGTCACAACAGCAAGTCTTCATTCATTGATGGAGGGAGGATCGCACACTAATTAAACTTACAAAAAGAAAATCGCAAAATGCATCAGTGTTGGATTGAAATGCTTTCCATTCCATCTCTTGAACCCTGTAAAATATCAGCCGATGACTTGAGTGAAACTGAAGTGAATTCACTTTGAGATTAAAACAGTCAATAGCGAGGCCAAAGAGCAGCAACAAATACGCTGCCGACATTCTTGTTCCTGGAATTTGTATTGATGACGATGACAATGAATAGAATGAATAAAACCGAGAGCAAAAGATTAATTAATCCTTTGACTTCACCTGCTCTTGCAACAACGAAGCTTCCGGTGCAAATTCATTTGAAAACCCAAAGCATGACCATGTCTGCGTCTCCGCTTCACTGCTCCGCCTCTCTCTCGTCTCCTCCATACAACTCCAGCTCTGACGAGGTGCTGCTGGGTGTTGGCACCAACATTAGGAAGCACCAGCAGTAAATGACTCTTCATCTCTCACATTCAACGGCTTTGTCACCCACTCTTCCTCTCTTTTTTTACTCCACCCTTTCTCACTGAGGATGATGTTCAGTTGTTCCCTTCATTGTTGTCTCCAAAGTGCATTTTTGCCTTTTGTTTTGATTTGTTTTCCCACTTTTGCAGAAACATTTGCAGAACTGGTAAGACATGCCTCCCTTCAGTTGTGACCATGCATTTCTTTCCAATCTCGCTTTTACGTTATTAATGCCAGGCTTTAATTGCTTTTGTGTTAACAGCAAAAAAGTATTTACATTTCACAACATTTTCGAGTGTTTCTGCATGCATGAGTCTATACTGGCATTTCCCTCCTTCGTCCTCCTTAAATGTCAGTCTCTCTGTCATCTTTGCAACACTATCTGTCCCCGTCCCTTCTTCAGCTCTTTGGATCTCAGCATCTCCCTTTAAAACCTCCTTTATGCAACTCCTTTTCTCCCTCTCTCTTTTTCTAAGATGTTAACCCTGAGGGGCTCAAGGATGCAGCAGGTCATATAGCAGCGTGGAAGAAACACATACACACACACACAAACACACACGCAAAATAACTCCAGGACACACACATAAAAGCGCAATAAATAGTTTGAGATGCGGACGGAAAAACACATTTATGCACACAGGAGAACAGCCTTTGAGTAAATGAGATAGACACAAGTGTTACCATCTGGCTCAAAGATGGCAACAAAAAGGGAGGCCACACAGACAACAACTTTTCAGAAAGTAATTTATTAAACCAAAATTAACCGAATTAACTATGAGTAGGTGTGGAGTATGATAGTGTATGATATCAGTTGTGTTAGCAGTGTGTGGATGAGTGGAACGATGGTGTAGGCATGTTGAAAGGTGCATCAAACCAAACAACGGAGAAACTGGTGGTGGTGCTGCAGCAGGCCTGAGTCAGAGAGTGAGAGAGAGAGCTCCCAGCTGGAAGGCCTCTTATGCCTTCTGGAGGCCACGCCTAAAGAAGGTGTGGTTAATCAATTAAGGCTCTCTACCTGCCAGTAAAGCAGTAGAGAAAGACTCAAACAGGCAGAGAAGAGAGGCCATAACACCCCCTCCCTTAAAATGGGGAACTTGTAAAGGACACCAACATCCAGCTAAACAATTAATCATTTACTTAAACTATACAATACAATGAAGCATAGACTGCTGAATTACTGTTAACATGAATATTCATACAACCTGCTGGTATGTCTTTAGGATAAAGGTCAACCCCTCAGCAACTATGGTACCTAAGAAGCAAATTAAGAGGAGAAATCTAAAACAAAAAGACACCTACAGGACTGAACAACAGTTAAGTTTAAACAGTCATAGCTCGGGACATGGCATCAGCCATTCTATTTTCAGCCCCCTTCACATGTCTTATGTCCAAATGAAAAGGCTGGAGGAAAAGACACCAACGCATCAGCCGTTGATTGGGATTCTGTAGTGAATGGAGAAAGGTTAACGGGTTATGATCCGTATACACCACTAAAGGACTAACTCCACCCCCCACATATACCTCAAAGTGTATCAATGCCCAGATGAGTGCCAGTGCCTCCTTTTCAACAACAGAGTAGTTTAGCTGATGGGTGTTAAACTTCCTAGAAAAGTAACTCACCGGGCACTCAACACCATTCCCATTTTCCTGCATTAGTACGGCCCCAGCCCCCACCTTACTAGCATCCACATACAGTATAAAAGGCTGGTCCAACTGGGGCGCGGCTAGGACAGGGGCAGAGCACAACAACGATTTAACACACTCAAAAGCTTTTTGACATAAGTCCGACCACTCAAATGTAACCTTTGGACTAAGAAGAGATGTGAGTGGAGCAGCTACAGAAGAGAAATTTCTACAAAATCCACGATAGTACCCCACCATACCCAGGAAACGAGAAAGTTCTTTTTTAGTAGAAGGGACAGGAAATTGGTCAACCGCCAGCACCTTAGCCCTCACTGGCCTCACCTGCCCTTGGCCAACCACTTTGCCTAGGTAGATGACTGTTGCCTTAGCAAACTCACATTTAGCCAAATTAACTGTCAGAGAAGCCCAAACCAAACGGTCAAACAGAGCCCTGATACGCTGAACATGGTCTTCCCACGTGTCACTGTATATCACAACATCGTCCAAATACACAGCACAGCCCACAAGACCTGCCACCACCCGATTCATCAGACGCTGAAAGGTGGCAGGGGCATTACGTAACCCAAACGGCATAACTGTGTACGAATACAACCCACTGGATGTGATAAAAGAAGCGATCTCCCGAGCTCTAGCAGTTAAAGGAACCTGCCAGTAGCCTTTAAGTAAATCAAATTTACTGACAAACTTAGCAGACCCGAGCTGGTCGACACAGTCCTCCATGCGTGGGAGTGGAAAAGAATCAGGCTTGGTTACTTTGTTTACCTTGCGTAGATCAGTGCATGGTCTAAATGTACCATCAGGTTTTTTAACTAACAAGCAGGGGGAAGACCAACTAGACGCACATGGCTCAGCAATGTTATTTTCAACCATATACTTGACTTCTGCTTCTAAATGCTCACGCTTTTCAGGTGACATGCGATAAAAGCGTTGTCTGACTGGCTCAGCATCTCCAACCTCTATGTCGTGTTCAATGAGAGTGGTGCGAGATGGAACATCTGAAAACAGGCAAGGATAACCTTTGATGAGAGTCACCAACTCTGTTCGCTTTGGTTCAGGCAAATGATCCAACATGGACTCAATGTTGACCAGTGACTCAGAATTTTTAAGATGACCTCTCAAAACCCCATCATCTGGTGTACACTCTTCCTCATCTTCCCCCTCCAGATCAAGGGGCTGGAATGACGGACCCACTGAAACTGCGGCAGCATCCGAGGAAAGAGACGAACCAGCGTCTGGCACAGTAGAACGAGAAAAATAAGGTTTTAGCAAGTTAATATGACACAACTGCACTGACTTCCTCCTATCAGGAGTGGATATTTGATAGTTCAGGTCAGACAGTTTTTTTGAGACTGTATAAGGCCCAGAGAACTTTGCCTGAAAAGGAGAGCCGACTATAGGCAGAAGTGCTAAAACTTGATCTCCTGGACTAAAGTCACGTTGTTCTGTACGGCGATCATAGATGCCTTTCATTTTAGTTTGAACCGATTGTAGCTTTTCTTTGGCCATCTGATTTGCTCTGTACAGGCGCTGTCTGAAACCATGGACATAGTCTATCAAATTTGTTGGGGCCTCCTTGGCTTGCCAATCATTTTGCAAGGACGCTAACGGGCCCCTAACAGTATGACCAAAAACCAGGTCGTTAGGGCTGAAACCAAGACTCTCTTGGGACACTTCCCTAGCAGCCAACATCAGCCAAGGTAACCCCTCCTCCCAATCACGATCCAACTCAGTACAATAAGAACGGAGGAGAGATTTTAGAGTTTGGTGAAACCGCTCTAGAGCTCCTTGGCTCTGAGGATGGTATGCACTGGACTGTGAATGTTTAACATTTAACTGTTTTAACACCTCAGCAAACAATTTTGATGTGAAGTTAGACCCCTGGTCTGACTGGATAATCTTTGGAATACCAAAAATAGATATAAACTGTGTCAGAGCTTTTACAACTGATCTGGTTGTGAGGTTCTTAAGGGGATAAGCAGCAGGATAACGGGTAGCCTGACACATGACCGTCAGCAAAAACTTGCTACCCGCTTTGGAGCGTGGCAGTGGTCCAACACAATCCACAATAAGGTGTTCAAACGGATGTTCAGCAACTGGAATAGGATACAGGGGTGCAGGCCTTAACACCTGACTTGGTTTACCGGTCAGTTGACATGTTTTGCAAGTTTTGATAAATGCAGAGATATCCCTTTTCAAAAGTGGCCAGTAAAAGTATCTGCCAACACAATCATATGTTTTTCTCACCCCTAAATGGCCTGCTATGCCATCATGAGCAGTTTGAAGAACAGTATGCCTCAACTTAGATGGTATAACAATCTGCACCACCTCATCTCCCACAACACAGTCCCCTTGAGGCACCCATTTTCTCACCAACAAACCATCTTGGAGAAAATACCCACGAGACGCACTTGCTACATCCCCATCAGGGAGAACTTGGCTGTACAGAGCCTGAAGGGTGGGATCATCTTTTTGTTCTTTCACCAGGTCACTAAAAGACAAAGGCAAAGGAAAACCAGTCACTGGAAATACAGACTCACATTTTTTTATGTTATCCTCCAGAGAGGTGTCACCAGTAGCACGGCTTGAAGCACGCGTTACCGCGCAGGTGCTAAACACCATATTAGAAGTTTTGGGGAACTCAGCACCATCTACTTGTGAGATTGGAAAATCCTCGTGCACGACTTTAGGCCAAACTCGATTACCAGCCAGGTCATTTCCTAAGATGACCTGTACTCCCCCCATAGGCAAAGAAGGACGCACACCCATGACCACATTGCCTTTCAGCAGATCTGAAAATAGTGTCAATTTATGTTGTGGAGCCGAGAAGACTGTCAAACCCATCCCTCGGACCTCAACACTGGAACCAGTGGCTGTCTCAGGAGAGAACGGCAACGCAGACTGTACAATAAAGGAGTCCAGAGCCCCTGAATCTCTTAATATCTTTACAGGTACTTTACTCGCACTCCCAATCAGTGAAACATAGCCATCTGACACAAATGCTTTGTAACCTGTGTCTATCTCATCATCTGAACAATTTGTCTGTTCTTGGTCAATGACAGGAACTGTGATCACAGACTCAGAGGTTTTTGTGTGTGCCCTCACGGCAGCAATGACTTTGGCCCTTTCACCTGCACGCCAAGATGCCACAGCCCCAGATGGTTTTGCTGGCACATATCCAGGCCGTGACTCTTTCCTCAACACCGGACACTCATTTCTCCAGTGTCCCTTACCAAAACAATAATTACAGACGCGGTTAGGGTCAAACTTTCCCTGTAACCCACGGTCTGCCTTACCTGAGAACTTATCTGTCCCACCTATCAGATTTTTACTGTAGTGAGCCCCCACATTACTCTCTCTCAAAACAGAATCTCCACGACCACAGTTGTCAACAAAATAACGTTTATGGGTCAGTACAAACTCCTCTGCTAATTTAGCAGCCTCTGAAAGCTTGCTTACTTTCTGTTCATTTATATAAGTAGCAACACGATCAGGCAGAGTATTTTTAAATTGCTCAAGCAAGATAAGATCTTGCAAATCCTCCAATGTTTCTACCTGTGAAGCAGTGCACCAGCGGTTAAAATGGGTGGCTAAATCACGCGCAAACTCAGTGTGAGACTGCTTCTCCCTCCTAAGTGACCTAAATCTCTGCCGATAGGCCTCTGGTACCAACTCAAATGCCCGAAGTATAGCCGCTTTAACCAATTGGTAGCTTTTACTATCAGTAACACTCATGGCCGAAAAAGCTTCCTGGGCTTTCCCAGTAAATACACACTGAAGCAGGAGGGTACGATCAGCATCAGTCCATTGTCTTGCCTCTGCTAAACGTTCAAATAACAGAAAGAAAATGTCTGGGTCTTTTTCATTAAATTTTGGAATTAGCCTCAAACTATCAGCAATGTTAAGCGATGGAGTAGGAGGAATAGAGACTACAGGCTCTTCAGCCTTTTGTGACCCAGGCAACAATTTCCCCTCACTCATAAGATCCAATTTATAGCGTTCCAAATCCATCTTTTGTTTTGACTCAGCAAAAGCGATTTCCATTTGGGCCTTCTGTCTTAACCTTTCTAACTCTAGAGTGGTCTCCTGATCCCTTTGTAGTTGTAAAAGGAGCAGTTGCTTTTGCTGATCAAATGTTAAGCCAGCCCCAAGACCAGACAGAAGCGAAGCAACATTGGACTCTTTACTTAGCCCAACAACTGGTGGGGAAGCTAAATCCGAAGGTCTACCCAACTCTAAAGGTGTGCTTTCACTCCCCGCAAATACAGACATGATTTCCATTTTTACCAAGTGTGCCTTTAATGTGACCAACAATTCATCTTTCTTTAACTTTTTAGTTAGCTCCAGATTATAATAGTCAGCCACCTTCAAGAGCTGGTCTTTTTTGTACGAATTTAGCAATTCTTCACCTGGACATTCAACAAAATCTTCAATAGAAGACATTTTGAATATTTAAAGGGGTATCCTACCCAGCACCAAACATTTAACTCATGTCATCAATGTCTGATATGTCAGATGGCCACTTTAAATCTGGAACCCAATCCCTCTGACTAACTGCCTACCCAATACTAGCTCACTCACTTGACCCTAGTCTTCATGCCGCGCTGTGGGGGGATTTTAAGCACTGAACCCAGTGACCCGGTTGAAATCCAGCTATGCCGCAAATCACCTGGACAGTCCTGAAAGTGCACCCAAGACAACTGCTCTACCCACTGACAGCACAAAAATAACAAACTAAAACAAAAAAAAAAGGGTCAATGGAGACAACTAGTGCCACACATTGCTTGTGCCTAACAGGGATGAGAGTTCCAAATGTTTGCCATCAAATACCATCATTTCAGAAAACAGAGTGACATTACTAAAGCCAGCACATGCAACATAACCCGCATACTGGAACCGAGACCAAAATCTGTATGAAACTCCCTGAATATGACTAAATATTACTAATTTTTCTCTTACCAACTTCCCAGAACCAGATCCTGACCGGACGAGCCCCCATTTGTTACCATCTGGCTCAAAGATGGCAACAAAAAGGGAGGCCACACAGACAACAACTTTTCAGAAAGTAATTTATTAAACCAAAATTAACCGAATTAACTATGAGTAGGTGTGGAGTATGATAGTGTATGATATCAGTTGTGTTAGCAGTGTGTGGATGAGTGGAACGATGGTGTAGGCATGTTGAAAGGTGCATCAAACCAAACAACGGAGAAACTGGTGGTGGTGCTGCAGCAGGCCTGAGTCAGAGAGTGAGAGAGAGAGCTCCCAGCTGGAAGGCCTCTTATGCCTTCTGGAGGCCACGCCTAAAGAAGGTGTGGTTAATCAATTAAGGCTCTCTACCTGCCAGTAAAGCAGTAGAGAAAGACTCAAACAGGCAGAGAAGAGAGGCCATAACACAAGCAATGTAATAGAAGCATGAGGCTTCATCATCACTGAACAATGCTGCAGCTGGCAAAGCCGGGGCAACGACAAGTGGTTGTTTTTGATCCAGCCGACCAGCAATACGAGTCAAAACAACCACTTTGAACTGAGCGAGGTTAACGCTGTAATGCGTTGGTGTTATATTGACCCACGTTGGGTTTCCAGTTTTTTATTCGGTTGGTTTTTAACCAAAACCACAAGCTTTCTCTTATGAACCCAAACATTGAACCCAAGTCCAACCAAACCTTAACCAAAGTGGATTATAAAAACAGTGATTTCTGAAAAGGATTTGGAAGGCACAGACAAATGATTTCTTCCTGTCGATGGGGCCGTCTGATGGAAAAAATATTTTATCTGACGTTCTAGAGGACATGGACAAACGATGTGTTTTGATGATTTCCTTTTTTGTTGAGGCAGAGACATACTTTTAGGCCTGTAGTTTGTGGTGTTGTTGAATGTTGGATTGCATATCAATTTTTTGTCCATTGCACGACCTACCTTTTCTTCTTTCTCCACCCCCCTCCTCATTTATGGCCGCCTCCTCCTCCCCAGTGTCACTTTCGATCTTTCACACTCCCATACTTCTTTCGCCTCTCACACTAATTGCCTCCCTCTGCGTCCACCTCTCCCTTGCCACTTAGCCACCTTTCTCTTCCGTCTCTCACTCAGAGGAGGCTGACGGAGGGCTGACATATGTGCATATGGTTTTATGTGCCTGAAACTTCTGTATATTTATATACAGTATACTTTAAAATAAAATAAATAAAAGCCCATACACGATGATGTCACAATGTTTTTTTTTTGTTTTTTTTGGGGGGGGGGGGGGGGGGAAATTGTTGCTGCATACCTCTCTACACTGGGCAGTTGCACCCCTGCTAACAGGCGTTGGTTGTGCTGTATTCTCGCTGTAAAGTTTTCTTCTGGTGTGATCTTTAAGGTTTGATTATAGTTTCCATGAACGTTATTATTTTGCACATTGTGCTCGCTTGTTATTATTCCATATCAAACAAGGTGAGTCTGTGTCCCTCATCTTATTTGTCCTCATTATCTGCCCGTCTCATTCTTCTTTCTTCTATCACACAGGAAGGCCACAGAAAAAAAAAAATCCACATTTTCCTCTCTCCTACTCAGAGCTGAGGAACCACAACGCTCGCTATTAACTTTCCTCATACCATTTATCTCCCTCTCAGCGCCCCCATTACCTCCCCCTGCTTTCTGTCATCCACTCCTGCCTCCCCGTCTCTCTCTCCTCCTCACACACCATTTGTCTGTTTCAGTCTCATTAGTATTCACCTTCTCTTGCAGACAGCAGGTATGTTCAGCAACCCTTACCCACCTTGGTACGCTGCTCTCCCATATCCTTCTACCTCCTCTCCGGTACTGCAGCATGGTTCCTGTTACACCTTCCCGTTAGAGTGCTCATTTCATCTTGCTGATCGCCACGCTGCTGGGAAGGCCATTGACCACCGAACAAGGCATTATCATTATCATCAAATTAAGGCTTGAGGGACTTGTGAATTGATTGATATGTGGTTTACTGGCTTGAATCTCAGGCCATCCACTGGATGCAAAACTCTTACAAGACAATGAATCAGCTGGGTTCAAGAGCAATAAGCGCAGCCTTAGTCTGATTAATGTTATCTAAAAATGGATGGACTGGCTTAAAGGGGGGGCGGGGGGGCAATGCCTCCAGTTGGATAGACCTCACTTCTTTTTAGGGGAGAGCCAGTTTCTTCTTTGTCTTTTAAGTCTTGTTATATAGATGGTTTAATTGATCTTTTTGCTATGTTAGCAGCATAGTTGGGGCATTAGAATTTTTTTTAAGTCAGTGTATTGTGTTCAAGATAGCAAGCAAGGCTGTATTTAAATACAAAAGACACTTAAAGTAAAGTGATTTCTTAGCTAGTACTACTGCCTACTGCAGCAGGAAATAGCACAGACATGACTATGAGCCTACTTTTTCTGATCGGTGGACAGTTTTTTGTCACAACCATACAAGTATCACAATGGGAGATGGGAGAGTCCCATGATGAGTGTGTCCAAGCAGGTGAGCTGGAAGTAGGGGGGTATAGGAGGTGAGGCCTACTGCTATGGGATGGGTTGAATGTGGAGGTTAAATTTACCTGTACTTGTATGTATGATGATTGAAAAAAATGTTTAACTCTACTAATTGTAGATCTACAACTGATTCCGCTTCTGCCTCTGAATGTAGTTTGCAGGCAAATAGCCAATAAAGTGTGTTAATATGCATTTCATTTCATGAAGCTCAGTGTGCAATCAGAAAAAAATATTTCATGCTTCATTTATTACCAGTTCTCACTCTCTCAGCCGGTTGACTGCTCACTCTTTCAGTAAAACCAACCTGGTCTCGCCACATTCTCCATCCTCCAACCACGTCGCTGCTGTCAAACTTTTAATCCCTTCTGTTCTCCCTGTAGCTGTCAGCTGTCATTTCAGGCAAAATCTCCAAACCCAATCACCTCCCGTCATTACATTCAGTGCCCACGTTGAGCTCATCAGAAGTCCACTCCTCATCAGAGATGTTCAGTATTCTCCTCATCTCACCACCGCCATCATTGTCTAGACTCCATAGGGGGGGTTGCTATTCTGCTCACGGCTTCACCACATCCTTGAAAACATATGATGTTACGATGGGGTCTAATCACCAAAGACTATAAACGTTTCTCATCCATGTCAATTAAAATATCCGTTAACTGAAAATTATGTCTGTCCTGAAATATATTTGTACAGGACTTATTAGTTTATGTCAATGTCAGTCATAGAGTTTTGTTTTTTTGCACTTTGCAACAAGATCTTCAAGAGAAATCATTGTATTCAACCAAAAATAGGTTGAAACTGAAAACACTGTTTTTGCTACACAGTCACACTGGATTCCAAATAAAACAACGACTAGTATAAATAAAGAAATTCCAAAAGCCTAACCTTGACAAGGAGATCGTGCACATGCCTTTAAACTTGGAAATGTTATTCTTCTTTCATGTATGGGATATTCTGGGGAAAGTACATTTTATACTACAGCAAAAAGCTAAATTATGGAGAGTTCCTGCTGAAAGCCAACCAGCTGTGAATCTACATAAGTACCTTGATTTGGGTTTGAATGAGCATGTGAGCACGCATTCATTCATCTGGAGGTTTCTGTTGCGTTTGCACATTCCTGCGGCTGCTCTCTCCCATGCCCCGAAGAATTTCCTGGGGTTCCCAGTTTCCTGATCACCTGTTATTGTCTTCCATCACATGCTTAACACACTGGAGCAAAGAGGCACACACACACACACACACACACACACACACACACACACACACACACACACACTAACATGTTGATCTATTTAAAAGGAACCCACTCCTTTCCTGATTATGTGTGTGTGTGCATACGTGTGTGTGTGTGTGTGTGGGGGGGTTTGTGTGTGTGTGTGTGTGTGTGTGTGTGTGTGTTCATGCTACAACGAGGAAGTCAGAGTCTGTCCTCGATGACTCCTGACCACCTTTCAGCCAGAGAGAAAATATAGTTTGGAATGTAACAAAGAAAAGGAAAGTAGGTTTTTTTGGCTGCATACTAATGACTGTATTGAATGTAATTAAATGATATTGGGGGTTAGATCCAGATCAGCGCACAGAGCTGAGTGGTTATTAGACAGTAGACTAGCAGGACGATTTTCATCACACATCTAAAACATGTTGATTAGTTTGCAATTCAAACGTGTCACTGCGTCTAATGGTTTGTTCCGTTTCATTCTCTTTTCTGGCTTTCACATGTTACACATGTCCATATTCTTTTTCTTATCGCTTATTCATTTGATGGTTGGTTTATACTACCTGTCGATTTAAAACCAAAATGAAAATCATCTGACACATCTCACAGACTGCTGTCTAAAGGAGATGAAGAAGGGACTTAAGGTGAGCGGGGGACGTAAAAGAATTGGGAGGTGTGAAAGATTTAGAAGAAGAGCTGAAAGAGGACGAAGGAGAAGACGGTCAGACGTGAAGTAGATGTGTTCATGTTGTATCCGAAGGTGAACTGTTTCCTGACAGCAAGGTGATAAGAGAAGAAGCAGGTTCTCTTTAAAGTTTAATGGCACAACACTGATGCCCAACCAACCAACACTGGATCACAGCTTCAACAGTTGATAAAAGCCCTGCATGTGTGTGTGTGTGTGTGTGTGTGTGTGTCTGACTTTTCCTAGCTCAGCAAGTTTGTTCCCTCTTGAGCATTTATGTATCGACCATTCTGTTTCCACAGTTTCATCAGTGTGTGTGTGTTTCCTTCTATTGTATTTTACTCCAGCTTAAACCCACACTCATCTGTATGCGTGTGTGTGTGTGTGTGTGTGTGTGTGTGTGTTTGCAAAAGGAACCAGCCTACCATAAGAACCAACAGTTCCTCTGATGGGACTGTGAGTGTTTGTCATGGGTCGGCGCGGGTTGTGTTATAAAAGTCCAGGGGGTCTTGTTTTTAAAGCACATCGTCCTTTGATTTCTTCATTTTATGAGCATAATGATCATGAACATATTTTCCGGTCCTGAACATACACAAGGTGCCAGCCTAAGTGGGGGAAAAAACACCCCCGGGGCTGGGTATCACAGCGTTGCTTTTAAATGTAACAACATCTACACAATGCGTGTTCTTAATGACTGAATAAAACAGATCATGTAATGCATTAATATAAAGTGCTTCTTCTGTCTTTTCTACTAAAGTTTCCAATTGTGAGATTTCCCAAGCAGACACCCTGCTGCACTTACAGCCGCATTCCATTGTTTTAAATAATATATTTGTCTTAATAACACTTCAGCAGAACTGTGGGTCAATTCCTAGAAACCTAGATTGCTTCATGAGAAAGAGCTTGATTTTTTTTTCAATTTCATCATCTCAACACCATTCTGCCTGACCTTTAAAACATTTTTGATGCCAATTGTATGTCGATACCAAAAGAAAATACCAGCCGCCGGGTAATATGATTTTTGGCTCATGGTATGATGCAATCAACGTCAAAGGAAAGGTATAAACTGCAAATTGAGGTCCAAACATGTCTGACGGAGGTCAAATACATTAGCAGAAAGGAAGAGTGGAGGGAAATTGAAGAAACTGGAGTTAAATAAAGCCCAGATAGGCTTTGGGGAGCAGGGGTTAACTGGACACGTGTGGATCGCATCAGTGGCAGGGCCGACAAAGATTACTGGCAAAAAGAAAAAGACACAAGGGCAGGAAGTGAAACGTATGGAACTCGAGGGGAGGTAAGTCACCATATTTAACAGCAAACACAAAGACAGAAATAAAAAAATGGAAGTCTATTAGTTGTGTTTCAACGGTTTCTTTAGGAGCTTACACTGCCAACACATTTCCCCATGATCCTAGGAATGTGTTCCTACACATAAGCATATTGGTGTATATAGAGGATTGAAGAAAAAGAGGTCAGCCCACCACCTAAAAGTCTTGCTCAGGGACGCTTCAGTTGGGGAAATGTTTTCAAACATATCAAAGAAGAATCCACTCACCGCACAGTCTACTAGGGATGGTGAAATCTCTGCTGGACATTTAAAATATGGATGTTGGCCCTTTTCATGCAGGCAGATAATACACGCACACACAATATATGAGAGAGGGAGAGAGATTTAATGGAAAAACGAGGTTGTTATTCAGATACAAGTATATTTGGCCCCATTTCCTCCACAAATGCATCTAATGTGTCATAATGAATCTCTTGAAAGTAAAGATAGAGAGGTAGTGGGAGTGTTACAAGATAAGGATGAGACACTTGTGTATGAACTGAATATGGCAGATGGGTAAAAATGTCCAAGGTGACAGGAGAAATGCTGTTCAGGGTAAAATGCTTCAGAAATATTCCTCCTATCCAGAAAAGGCTAAATATAGGCTCATTAAAAATCTAAAGGGCCCATTGAGGGGGAGGGGCAGGGTGTAGATGGGGAAAGGGTTTGTCAGGAACAGAGAGAGAGAGATTAGAGGGAGAGATGGACAGGTGAAAGAGATTTAAAGAGGGGGGAGCGATGGTGAGAAATGGAAAGTAATGTTAGGTATAATGAAAAATGCAGGGACGCGAACAGAATGAGCAATGGGGCAATCCTGTTTTTCGACCACACCGGAGAGAAAAGCAAGTCACCCCCATCACATAGCAGCCACCAGCTTGCCTGCATTTCCTCTTAATTCTCTGCACTCATCCAGTATTCAATAGCCTGCTCTTATTCGACCAGCAGAAATAGAAAAAAAAGAGGTCTCATTGTAATATTTCACTTCAATTCCCTCTCTAATTGAAAAGTAAGGTGGAGGAGCAGAGGTGTGGGAAGAAAAAACGACAAGGAGAAACGAAGAGGGATGGAGAACTAAAGGAAGATGTGATTTACATGATGGATCAGTTTGATACAGTTCATTCTTAAAGAAATATCTTTTGACTGTCGCTCCAAACTGCCGCTGTAGCGACCGCACACATGCGTTAGCTGGGAGCTAATTAGCATGGGATGCATGGAAAGCCTGAGTGTTTTTTTGCGGCAGCTCAGCCTCCGACTGATCTCGGATCATCTTTCTTATTTTTACCCTCACCTCTCTGTATGTACATGCGGATGCTTCAATGTGCGCCACCTCTGGGGAAATCACGTTATTTTACCATCGACTATATGCAGTATTAATAACCTACTGACAGCTTGGTTACATTTGTGGAGAACATGAAGTGGGTTTTGGCTCAGCAGTAACATGACACTTTAAATGCTCATTAGCTTCATCATGTTATTTCCACACCAAATGCTAAAGTCTAAGTGAAGATGATGGAGCACTGGCCCATAACTATTTGGTGGAGGAACATAGCGTGTAACTACATGTAAACAGGTCAGTCTCACCCAACGTGGGGAGGTTTAGCTCAGGAGGTAGAGCGGGTTGGCTGGTAACCGCAAGATTGCCGGTTCGATCCCCGGCTCCTCCTAGCTGAGTGCCTGGTGTCCCTGAGCAAGACACCTCACCCCAATTGCTCCTGACGAGCTGGCTGTCGCCCTGCGTGGTTGACTCTGCCGTCGGTGTGTGAATGTGTGAGTGAATGTCAGTCATTGCTGTAAAGTGCTTTGGAGAAAATATATAAATAGCTATATAAATGAGGCCTTTTACCATTTTACATGTCTGACCCGTGTCATTGTCATATAGGTGTCCTCATAAAAGCCTTCAATCAATGTAAAATATACACCAATCTGTGTTAATGACCTATCCCCTCCATTTGCATAAGTTACTATGAGCAACCACAGCCGCATTCTTGAATCTGCTGTTGGAATATCACATGTTATCGATAACGCCGGCTGTCAAAGGGTCTCTACATGAGATGACAAACAATGGATATCAAAAAGGAGAAATGCCCTCACACCGATCGATTGTTCTGTGGGGATAGATAAATAATCGGAACCTTCTGGACGCAGAGTGCGTGAAGGTGCAATGAGATCTGTGAGGTGGAGGTGCGAGTTCATAGATGGGATGGATGGGAGTGCACGAGCACGAGACCGACGGACGGCCTCCGAGTGAGACATGAAGAGAGGAAAGGGAAACAGACAGGAACAGAGAGATGGGTCTTGAGAGGAATGGGAGCAGAAGACGAGAGCCTTTGAGGAGAGAGCAGCTGCTCAGTGGAACAGCCGCGGGGCAAATTTCAGAATGCATGACAAGGGAAACCTCGAGGCCGGGCTACGTGTGCACACGCACACGCACACACGCACACACACACACACACACACACACACACCCACACACGTCCAAGATGAGAGGATATTCGTACCATGACATATGCATGCACATGCAAGGACACACATGTGCGTCCGTCTCATGTGGGACTGCACTATGTATGTTCAACCACACACACGTATACACAAACACACGTCTACTGTCCATTCCTCACACGTGTGTCTGAATGTTTCTGCTGCCGCCGTCTACCAGAGCCAGATGAAAAGATGTTCAACTGCCAATGCACAGACTATTAATCATGCCATTCAGTGATATATTAATAGGCAGAGGTGGCGTTCTTGAGTGATACTGCAGCCACACAAAAGGATGGCATTTGGAAGGAAATCTTAGCATTTGGACCGCAAACCTCATAGGGAAATGTGCAATTTACATTTACCTCATCGTCATCTAGCAGACGCTTTTGTCCAAAGCGACTTACAATAAGTACATTTGTCAAAAGAAGGAAACAAGGAAACCACAACGAATCATTGCCGATAAAGTAAGAGCTAAAAGTAGAACAAGTGTTAGGTCCTCATCTGAGTAAACTAGTAGTTCAAGAGCAACAGTGCTATGATCAGAGTGCTATAGGTAAGGTTTTTTTTTTTTTTTTTTTGGGGGGGGGGGGGGGTCATGCTAGTCGAGGTGAAGTCTGAACAGGTGAGTCTTGAGCCTTTTTCGGAAAATGGCAAATGACTCAGCTGTCCTGACATTAGTCGGGAGTTCGTTCCACCACTGAGGACCAGAACAGAGAAGAGTCTGGACTTTGCTGAGCGACATTTGTTTGATTTCAGCGATGGTGGTACCAGCCGGCCAGCTGAAGTAGAGGAGCGAAGTGCTCGCTTCGGGGCATGATTTAAGTTGCTATTTGATTTCAAACAGATTATAAAAAAAGTCATATTTTAAGACCAATCCAAATGTCATAAGTGTAATGTCTAAACAACCTATAGGTTGTTTAGACATTACATTTACAAATGAAGGATAATCCGGAGCCTCTCTGGTCACGGAGGGTTTGCTCAGTATGCTAATATTGTTTTTACCATTTTACCTCCAGTGGATGAAGTGCAGGCCTACAAAACATCAATCGTCCCCATAAAATGGCCCACCCACATGTTTCAGTTCTACTAATAATAACACCTCTGTGTGTGAATTTACATACTGTGATTGGTATCTCTTACTTTTGGTGCATCTGTGAAAACGCTTGCCATTTCATCTTCCTGTCATTTAATTGTATGAAGGAATACTTTTGTTTTTTAATGTAATTCAGAATCCTTTCACTCGGAAACAGGCGTCTCTCTATTCACTAATTGGTGTAGTTTTATCCCCGTTTCACCCGCTCCATCCCCTGTTACCTTCTGTCCCTCTCTATCTCACGGGGCTGTGAAGGCAATTAGGTTGTTTTACTGCTGGTCTCGTTTTACTGGCTGGGGAGCAACACTATAAACACTAATTAACACACACACACACACACACACACACACACACACAGGAGCAAAGGTAATCAGCTTTTCCTTTACTGTATACATACCACTGGGATGTGATGCTACCAAACCAGCACGTACCTGAGCAACACACACACCGGGTATTAATAAAGCCTGGTGTTATAGCATTAATGGTCTTGATACTGTATTTGTCAAATCATTTCAAGGATATGTTTCACTGTAACTCTTATAACATAAATTGATTCTCAAATACGTGTGAAAACATTCTCACGTATTCTCTTTAAATGTTCCTGTCACATAAATAAATAAAGAGGGGAGTCAAGTCGATGGTTTATGTAATGATATTACATTTGCCCAATGTATTACTTGCTTGGACCTGCACTAACTCAAGCTCTACTGAGATAGTATATAATACTGTATATCCAAAAACAATGTGTACATGTACAACAACATATAAATATATAATTGTATTATTACATGTTATAATATTACAGACATGTTCACTACTTAATGCTGGTTCATGTGGCCTGCTGGGCTTGAATAATAAGTGGCAGGACTATCAGCGTGGACTGTGTTAGTTCTAGCTCAATAAGCAGCAGCGTAGGGGGCTCTGCCACTAGCACACACACACACACACACCTGTAGATTCATATGACATGTTTCAACAAAGAGAGATTTGATAGCTGTGAATTTCCCCAATACACTTGTGTAACTGCATGAGAATGTGTGCCATGACCGAAGTCTCAGTCTGATAAAGCCGCAAAGAAACACCGACCTTCCTGAGGAATCCAAGGCGAGAACACGAACATTCGCAGACGGCATGCCACTCCACGTACTCACTCTCGCTAACAAGAAGGCACTTGAAGAGAAAATATTGTCATGTCCGTCAGTGTTTGTGGTGTAACATTTGAATTTGAATACGAATTAACTGTTTGAAACTTTGCTCAAATGTTCAAGGTTGAGAACTTGGAAGTTCACTTAAGTGTGTGTGTGTGTGTGTGTGTGTGTGTGTGTGTGTGTGTGTGTGTGTCAGAGGGAGCAACAGACAGGCCGACTGAAGCTGAAAGTAAGTGGTTGATGAAGGCAGTTTGGTGTGGCGGTTTGAGACAGAGATGAAGAGACAGGAGACCGTTTGTCTGGTGTCTGTGGATTAATGAACTTCTTCCTCTGCCGCTACACCGGGTTGCGGGGTTCGATTCCCATCTCCCACTGTTCACGTGTCAGAGTGTCCTTGAGCGAGACACCGACTGAACCTCAAGTTGCTTCCCCTATATGTACGACGATTCTAATACATTAACATTTTCATTTACTTCGGTACTTAAACATACACTGAACATACATGAAACAGAATGACCCGATATACAATATTTGATGTCAAACATATATAATATAATATTGAAATAAAGGAGGGTTTGTATGGTCTTTTCAGATAAAGCAACTCAATTCACAAACTGTGTACATTTGTATGTGTCCACAATTGTTTCACGTATGTTGACGTTATTTATCTTCCACAAATTGGACCTCATTTGGACCTCATTCTTTAAAATTTATTCAAAGTTGTAGCTCGAACCAGACCCTAAATCACTGGGAGTTTATTTTGACAGCAGGATTATATAATTACGTTACCTTACAGCGCTCATCAAAGGAACACTGAATTTGAAAAGTACACAGATAAACACACAGGGCGGCCTGCTCCTCAACGATACGCTGTGCCTCGCCTCAAGGCTGGAAGAAAGATGCAAGAAAAGAACAGCCCTGAAGAGAATTAGTCTAGTTTGAACGGAGCCAGTACAGCTGGAATTAATATCTGGGTCTCCGGTGTGTGTGTGTGTGTGTAAACAGAGTTGATCTACCCCTGCTCTAGTAATAGCTGCTCTTTTATTGGCTTGTCATGCACACACGGACATAACATTCATACACAAACACCACACATATGTGCATACATGCACAGACAGAAATATACGCACACTCAGAGAGCTCTAACAAGCACAGATTAACCTATCATAACTTACTGTGTGGGACTGCTAAATGACGGCTGAGCTGGTGGCGAGCAGCTAACGGTGTTAACAGCAGGACAGGTGCAACGGCATCAACACTGCTGACAGAGCTAACCAGTACCAGTGATTAGCTAGTCAATGCGGCACACATGCACTAGTACTGCAAGTGCAGCCGGACCGGCTATCCAAACAGAGTGCAGAGGAATCGGATCACAACACACACGGAGGGCGAGCCACTTTATTCTCTGCTCCACTATTTCTTATTCAGCAGCAAAGAGCCACACATTTGCTGTTAAATTAATGTTCCGAATTTTGAATTCAACATCTTCAAAAAACTACAATCATTAAAAACTTGACATCAAGTGAATCACACCGTTTTCTCCATTTTGTCTCTTATTCTAATAAATAAACCAACCAATGATGTTTTCTTCTTTGGTTTCCCACTAAGTGAAGTTGGAGAATCATTACCAAGCATAAATCAAGGGGGGTGAAAATGAATCGTGGTCAGAGCTAAAATATGAGACAAAATGTGCGTTAATAGTGGCATCACTATCTTTTAATGAGCAAAATGGAAAACTGGTGTTTCTTCTGTATTGTTTAAAATGCCAGCCGCTCACAGAAACGGCATGAATCACAGCCTCTGTAATGATAAACAGGAGCACTGTTTCAGCATTTGGAGGTGTGCGTGGGCGTTTGCAGGGAACAGAAGGAAAGGTTACGAGACGAGAAACTGATTTAAATGAGAAAAGCGCAACTTGAGTAAACTTAAGCAAAAGTAAGCCTTAGGAACCACTGGTTGTACAAGATAAGGAGGGAAGTGTGATGAAGTCAAACTGAGAGCATTCACACAGCCTCGCGTGACATTTTTCTACTTTAAAAAAAAACCAAAGTTTTGCGATTGTCTCGCACACTGGAAAGTCACAACGTGCAAATACTCAAACAGAAAACATCCCCCTCAAAGTCTGTGTCATGATCAAGTCTGGCTTTGTTGTCCTATATAGCAGAAAGAAACAGCTGTTGACGTTGCGTACCACAGTGGCTGCCTGCTAGGCAGGAAAGGACGAATTCATGTTTATTCACACCACCATTAGGAGGAAAACACACACATGTACACACACACAAATGATGTGCTTTAATCTAATGTGTGTATGTGTGCAGTGAATATATATATACGCGCGGAAAGCACTTAAAATGCTTGAGGCATTCGAACTTGGCCCATGCAAACATTAAGACACATGCACTCTGCTGGAAAACTGGAAGATAACAAGGGTTTGATGACCACCTCGGGATGTTAGAAAGCTTGTTCACACACACAAACACACACAAACACACACACACACACACACACACACACACACACACACATGCACACACATGCACACACATGCACACACAACATCTCCTCCCCGAAGAACTATGTTTATACTCAGTCAGGTGCTGGGAGGAAGCGGCACATATTTCATCTAATCTAAATAAGGTTGTATCCCTAATCTGCAGTCTCTGCAGCAGGAATGCAGAATTAGATTGGATAGAAAGTGAACTTTCTTGTCAGCTGTGATAATCTTCTTTTGGTACAAGTTGGAAATAAATGCATTTTTGAGCTTTGCCAACTACACAGTGGGAATATGAATTTGCAGCCATGCTTGATTGAAGCTTTTTTGGGGGGGGGGGGGACTGTTTGGAGAAAGATTATCGTGAGCTACACTTTTAAAGCATGTGACAGATTCTGTTCACACGTAAGCTATACATTAGATAGCAGTTTCTTTGAAATGTGGAGGTTATGATGGCTGTGATTGGCCGCGTTACAAACACACACCAATAAAAGTGGGCCATGAGTCATAATTCCTTCGTTTCACCCTGTCTCTTTACCTGATCAAGTAGGATTACTTTAAGCCTCGACTTGAAGATGATACTGTTATCGGAATAACTGTTATTGTTATTCTTCCTGTCAATCTGCCATATTGCTGCTCAATAAGTCATCTCACTGCTTAGACTAGATCAGTTAGACTTTGTTCTAAATCTTCTTAAGCCCCCGAGATGACTCAACAACTGTGCCAGGGGAGCCCTGATGGGTCCAACCAGCTGTTATTGAAATAGCTATGACTATGGATCAAAATCCATGCTTCACTATGATGGGACCATCTGTAGAAACGATTCAGCTGGCATCACATGTATCGGGGAAAGACTACGCCTAAATCCAAAACCAAATCCAAATCTATCACCATTGCTCAGTGATTCTCATAAGTGTGTGTTTAATTAATATTTCAAAACAATACATTCACATTTCAAATGAAATAATTCAACTATGTCGGGTGCCAGCATCTGCTCAGACATGTGTTCACTCAAAACAAGGAAATGGCATTTCAGAGTAAATAACATTGCCCTTATGTGTGTGTGTGTGTGTGTGTGTGTGTGTGTGTGTGTGTGTGTGTGTGTGTGTCTACTGTACACCATTAGCAGGGCAGAGAGTGGCCTTCCTAATCTGCTTTTTCCTAATTAAAAGCCTGTGACTAAATGGACCAGCACTGGAGCTGTCTGCTGGGGAAATTAAAAAAACGAGAGATGATTAGAGGACAGGGGAAAGAGGAAAGAGGGAGGTGGCGGAGCACAGAGGGATGGAGGGACGAAGGATGAAAGGCATAATGGGAAGGGAGGGGGAAGGAGGAAAGAGCTTGTGAGAGAGACAGAGATGGCGAGAGAGAGAGAGAGAGAGAGAGAGAGAGAGGGAGAGAGGGAGGGAGGGATGAAGGGACAAAGGGCAAAGAGGAGGAAACAGAGATGGAGAGAGGAGGGAAGAAGGAATTGAGGGGAGGGTGAAGATGGTGTTGGAAGAGTTAGGAAATAGAATAAATGAAAAAGATCCATGTGATGAATGAGAGAGAAGGAAGAGTTGGTTCCAAGAAAAGGTGGACGAGACTATATAAAGACTAAGTGTGTGTGGTCAAACATCAGCATATGATACCTGTTTAACAATCTGGCTATGTTGCTAACATGAGCTAATTAGCACTACAGCCAAATGCTGATGCTAACTTGGTTACTACAGCCCACTGGTCAGGGGATAGCAACACAAAGAGTCGGACATGCGTCCCTCCGGGCAGCAGCACACACATCTGAATTCTGAAGGTTGCCGTCTTATTGTCTGTACGAAGCTTTGCGCGCATTAAAAACGGGGATAGAGGGGATAATAAAAGGGGAGAGGGAAATAAAGACATATTGGAAAGAGAAATAGATGAAAAGACAAAAGAGATAAAGACTGAGGAAGTGTGCATGCCAGACTAGAGTGTTTGATCTTGAATCCGCAGTGGCTGAATGTAGATATACTTGATGCTCATACACTTGAGTTTGCTATTCATTTGTATGCATCACCCTCCTCCTCTCTTTCACTCAGACGTAACTTGTCTTTTTCCACTCCTCATTCTGTGTCTACAGCTCTCTCTCTCCCCATCTTCTTCATTTTGCCTCCACACAAAGAAAACCACCCAGATACGATTACTTATTCCCCCTCAGTGAGGGAAAATTTGCCAAAAAATTATTTACCCTGCGGCCTTGACTATAAGAATAAGAAGAAAATGTACTGTAAAATGTAATACACACTAAGTGAATGTAAGTGGGTTCTTTCATTCAGAGTGCCTGAAGGTGCAGTGAGCAAAATGACACCAGCATGTGGACGGGCTAAACATCTTCTTCATCATCTTTTTTTAGCTAAGTGTGACTCTGTGGAGGAAGGATTTCACCATCTTTCTTCATAATGCGCACTTACTTGTGTCAATCACATTGCTCTATGAGCTTGAGGGGAATGAATACGTAGCAGATAAATGATTGGAATATGAGGGGGGGGGGGGGGGGCACAACTAAATAATATCAATCTCTACTCTACTAATCAGCAACAGTTTGGGCTTGGGCCAATGAAAAGAAGTAATTTATATTATAGTATAAATTACATTATTCTTCCTAAAGGATATCTATTAATTCATTTTTGCTTGTTGAAATACCCCTCAGAGAATTTAACTTGCATAAAATTGTAATAAAACCAAATTAAATTGCCATAAAATTAGATCAAATTAAGGACATCAACTTCTCCAAATTACTAGCTGCTTTTCTAAATTGTAATATGACAGTACCTATGTCTGTCCTATGTCTACCTATGTCTTACTTTCCTCTGCAGAAATTTAAGAAACAGTTTAGTCTGTAAAAATAAAAATTGTTTTAGATGTCCATGAGACATGTATAAAACAGGATAGGAGACTAAGTTGTCCAGAGGTTATGGACTAATTTGTCCTCCGTGTTTTCCAAAGAGAGTTCAACATCAGACACCCTGCTGTCCTGAACGACTCAGCCAAGTCGTGTTCCGTTGACACGCAGCATTACACCTGCAGTTTTAAGCTTGTTAATATGCATGCATGTTATATGCATAACATGAAGCAGCCATTCCTTTACTGTGCAAGATCATCGGAGCTTTTTTCTTTTTTTAACATACATTTGGCTAGCAGTGACCTAATTCTAAGAGAGAAAGGGCTTTGAGAAGAGGCTCATCGGGTTTGAGCCCTCAAATTGGCAAAAAAACCTAACTAGCACAGACAAAAACAAGGCCTTTAAACCCCCCAACTGCTTCAATGGAGCAGTTCAGCGGTCAACAGTAGCTTCCTGCTGCGAAGATAAAAAAACAAAAAGTAAGTCCATGAATGTGAAGTAGAGCACTGTTGGAGAAGACTTTCCCAGAATAAATAAAGTTTAAAGAAATGTTAAACTAAATGCAAAATAAGGTCACTGACCTGTTTCCACTTAGCCCCCAAAAAAGGAATAAAGGATTTCAGAATTATTTTTCCAGAACAATTAGCGAGCATCAAGAGATGGTGCAGTGTATTCACATTTCATATGCATACTTTTGATTTCAGTTAAAGTCACAGTCGGCAACATTTGTTTGATCATATTCACTGAGACCGACACTATGCTCCAATAGAACAACATAAATCATCCGGTTTTAGAAAAATAACGCGCCTCTACATGCACGTAGAGACTGTTGTTTGTTGTTGAGCCCGTCCACTCAGCGTAGTTCACAGTTCCTGCACACGCCAGAGATCCCCCCTCACGCATGTTACAATATCACAGGCACACGCCTCAAGCTAGGTATACGCTACATGATGTAAGCAGTTGCTATCTACACTCAACAAAAATATAAACGCAACACTTTTGTTTTTGCTCCCATTTTTCATGAGATGGACTTAAACATCTAAAATTCATTCCAGATACACAATATTACCATTTCTCTCAAACATTGTTCACAAATCTGTCTAAATGTGTGATAGTGAGCACTTCTGCTTTGCTGAGATAATCCATCCCACCTCACAGGTGTGCCACATCAAGATGCTGATCTGACATCATGATTAGTGCACAGGTGTACCTTATACTGCCC
>CM056828.1:20087108-20299608 GCA_029853015.1 Chelidonichthys spinosus | reverse complement strand
TGCTTTAGCTGTTCTAACAGCTGACGAGGAAATGTACACTGTAAAAAAAAAAATCCTAAAAAAACGGTAATTTTCTGGCAGCTGGGGCGCCAGAAAAATACTGTGAAATAACAGAAAATTACTTTCTCATAAAAATACAGTTATTTTCCATAATAAAAATACAGTTTGTAGTTGTAATTTTAACAAGATTTCCCTTATTTTCAGGTTGCTTTTAACGTTTAATTACAACCATTTTCACATTTTAAAACAATTAAATTCCCTAGAAATATAGTAAGTACACATTGGATTACAAATAATAATGCTTAAATTTACAGAAATGTGCTGTTATTAGTTGGTTTTATAACATTATTTTATAGAAAAAGGTTGTATAATAATTTATATTTGATGTAATATAACTGTATATGACACATGAAATAATGTGATTCATCTTTCAAAACATGTCAAAAAACTGTTGAAAAACTAGATATTGGGTTTAAAATTACAACAATTTAATATTAATTTTAGATCACATCAAATGTATATTTAGTTATTTTATGTTGTTTTTAACATTTAATTACAAACATTTTAGGTTTTAAAACAGTGAAATTACCCATAAAGATGGTAAATTAACATTGAAACAAGAACAGCTACAATTTTCCCATTCTCAGTATTTTTATTCAACTGTAACAGGTAACCATTATTACAGCAATATTCAAAAATCAATTACATTATAATGACTCTGAAACAAACAAAAAAATCAACTGAATTGGAAATGAAAAAAAAAAGTTGAGTTACCAATTTACAGTATTATTTCTATCCAAGGCATCCATAACTCCATAACTGAGCACTTCTTATTCCCTCCACTTGTAGTCTGACATTTTGGTCATCAGCGTGAAAACTTGTGGACTGACTGCAGGTTGTTTTTGGTGGTGTTCCACTCCACTTTTGATCCCTTGTCTCGATTTCTCTTGAAGAGGCACCTGTCTAATGAAAAGAAAACAATTTTAGTAACTGTGGACTGTACTATATTTGTATACCTTTGCAAAAAGGTTACACAACAGTGCTTTGGGTGTCTTGAAAAGCACAATATAAATACACAAAGATGGCATAGTGACTTTAAAAGTCTGCTATAGAACATATTACACACCATACATGTAAATGTACTTCACAAAAATCCTTTTAAAACTTACCCATGACTGCTGCAACGCGGCGAAACTCCTTCCTGAAGTGATCCTGGACATCCACGTCGACCGACAGGCGAGGAACAAAGTCCAGGACGAACACCTTCGACACCGACTGCAGGCACTGGCGATGAGCGCACGGAAGTCCTCCCCTGCCTGCTCCACCGTCCTCCTGGCCGTCAGGTTGTTGCTGGGGGCAAGAACACAGACAACATCTGGTGTACGTGGCACAATAGCACTCACCAGCTCGACCCTCAGGTCCCTGGTGCAAGCCCCCGGCGTCGCCATGGCACCAAAGGAAAGGCATCCCTCCGGCATCGTGACAAACCCATCCACGATGCTGCGAAGGTGGGAGTCCCCAACAAGAAGAACAAACTGGAACAACACAACGGAGAATTATTATCATGCAAACAAGATTATGATCAACATCAAACATCATTTGTCAAATGACTTCCAAAACAACATTACCTGTTTGTCTGGAGAATCTGGTGGGATGACCAACTTGTGGCTCCTGCCGGTACAAGCAGAAGTTGGCCACTTCCTCACGGCATGGCGATGACCAGTTCCATGGGCTAGTTAAAAAGACAAAATCAGTCAGAAATGTCATTCATAATTTATAATAATTATATAAGCATAGCTCTTTCCACTAAGTCAGGTGTACAAATATAGTGAGAAAACACCTAACAATTAAAGTATAACATTCAATGATATTAAAAAATGTTTGAGTACAAACCAGAGGGTCTGCCGGAGAAAGAGATGACAGGCTCCTGCCTGTCACACCGAACCTCCATCCTCTGCTTGGCAGCAACGGACAGCCAGTGGTTTTACCTGTGAGGCATCCTAAATGAAAAAAAGGCACACTGGACAAAAACGTTATCAGGAATATAACAGTGAAAACTTGTATTGAATGCAGTCAAACAAATAGAAACCCATTCCTCTGGTACTCAAAGTGTCCACTGGTCTCCTCCCTCTGATGATTTTCTCCACTGCAAAAAAAAAATCAATAATAATAATTGTGGTTATTCATATAACATCAAGTCATATATCATATCATTAAAATATAATCTCAGACCACTTATCATACAGAGCTGGAATCTAATCTCTATAATATATAAACGTTCTTAAACATACGTCAGCAGTGGAAACAAAGTGTAAAATATATATATATATATATATATATATATATATATATATATATATATATATATATATATATATATATATATATATATATATATATATATTAAGTTTTGAATTTATCTTACAAACTCAAACCTTTATAAGCCATTTAATTATTGCAGGAGGCTGCACGTGTACACATTAACATGCTGTATATCATACACACAGCCACTTCGCTTGCGCTTCAAGACTTGCGAAAAAAGTGCATGACTAGCAAAAATATCCATCATATCTCCGCTGTCCCTATTGAACTTGAAACTGCATGAGACACCGCCGTGGATATTATGTCTTTTCTTGCAGTGGGATATCTGTGTAAAACGCTGAGTAACTACCGTAATAAATATGAAATTAACAAATTAATTTAAATGCAAACTCATGGTGGAAACCAAAGCAGACGACAAATACTACTTAGCTCAAGACCGTAAAACAAACTCACGGTAAAAGGCAGAGCTCGAAAAAGCTGTTTACCTCAAGGCCACCAGTCAGCCAGCCAGCTAGCTAGCTACCTGAATAGCGGACTTAAGCTAACGGCCTTTAACTCAACCACACAGGACAAGATAAGTTATAAATAAAACACGTAATTCTTTCACATAGTAACCACTATTAACTTTAAGAAAAACAATATGTACCAGTGTTGATAATGTCATTAGCTGTATCAGCCCATGCTGTTGCTCGCTAACGGACATAGCTACGACATAGCCTACCAAGCTAACATGTGCATGCTAAATACAGATTAAAATTCATTAATAGCTCAAATAACTCACGGTTCGTTCGTTCGCGCACCAAAAGCTGTCCCAATGTGGTCTCCTCTCGTTGTCCAAGGTCCAAAGTGTCAAAAGCCAGTCCAAAGTCCAACGCCAAATATCCAAAAGCCTCTCGTGAGATTCGTAAATGCCGCTCGGAAAGATCTGGAATATACGACTGGCCGATTGAAGACGCAACGTAGTGTATACTGTCTCACTATTAGCCAATCACAGCGCTTAAAGATGGACGAGAGCACGTCACAGATTCGACACGCCACAGACATGTCCAGACACGAAAAATAACTACACAGGAAAAAGAAACGCGGCGACAGGAAGTCCACAAAATAAAAGCGCTCTATATGTCGGATTTATATAAAATATGAAAGCAAAATCAAACATGACTTACACTGACATATTTAAAACAACAATACGTATTACTATGTTGCCATAGTTTACAAATGTATGCAGTGAATTAAGTAAGCCATGACAATGCCACGATTTTAGATCCTTATTGTAACTTCAGTGTACATTGTGTGATCAGCTCCAAACTTCACACAGTTGATGAGAGTCCCACCCTGAACACGTCTGCACTGCAATATTGACTCACAATCAGAGCGCCACCTATTGGCGACATGAAATGTCATGTTTTTACACTCGTATGCACTCCTCCTCATGTGTCAAATTTGGCCGGAAGAGCCTCCAGACGTTGCTCACGCTTCCTGTCGAAGATTGGGAGGACGCTTTGAATGCCGTTACCGCGCCGTTATGTCTCCATGTAAGAGGGAGCGACGTTTCCAGTGGGTCGCTACAGTCCCAGTGTTGTGGAACTTTGCACCCCAGTCGAGCATGATGACTTTAATCGTCTGATATGGTAATCGACATGAAAATTCAGGCAAGGGACGACCAGCGACGTGGCATGTGGCCAGGCCAGGCTGCCCTGCACTGGCAGGCGTTCTAAGCACTAACCGAGTTGGCAATGCAAGGGCCCATTCATCACTGCGCAGTTTTAATTGTAGTTGTTTTCAATGAAAACATAAGTCAATTAACAAATAAATTATAGTAAAATTAGAAATTAAATAGTTATTTTACTATTCATTTCTCAGTAATTTTAAATGATTTTTTCCCTTTTTTTTAGAGTTTTAAACTTGAAATTTACAGTTTATTCCCTTAAATAACAGACACATATTTGTGAAATTACGATACATTTGTGAACGTATTTTAACAATAAATATATGTATTTCTAATGTGTTTTTTTGTAAAATAACAGAAATATTGTGTGTTTTCACAGTAACAATGATTTCCTGTTATTTTACATTTGACATGTAAAATCACAGTCTCTTTTTGTAAATTGAATGGTATTTTAAAAATACAGAATAAATATGTAAAATAAACAGTAAAATTCTGTTATATTACAATTTTTTTTTACAGTGTAATATTGTTGTAACCTTAAATAGATAACTACACAAATCTTATTGTCTGAACGTTTTAGTCGTCCATATACGTCATGAGGTAGAAAAACAAATGATATTCTTCATATGGTTAAAATTGACTTCGGAAATACAGAATCTTAATTGTAATGGCGGAAAAGGGTCATCAGTCAATATTGCATCATACTTTTTTGTTGCCAAAACAAAAGCTGATGTGTGTGTATGTGTGTGTGTGTGTGTGTGTGTGTGTGAATCTCTAATTACTGAAAACAGGGAGTGAAACACAGTTGAACGGAGCATGTCAGAACACACACACACACACACACACACCAGCCCTACAAGAAGTGCATGCTCCATTGCTCATACGGTGACACACATACATGGTAGGGACACACACACACACAAACACATACACACATACAGACATATACACACACACACACACACACACACACACTTACGTTGCGTGTTCATACACACAGATGTTGAGCTCATTAAGAGATTCCCAGAGGGTAGCCAAGAAAGGCAGGCCACTGTGGGAACCTGGAGGAATCTGCCACTCTGACCTGAACAAACACTTTTGAAGACTTAAACAATAGACGAGGGTTATACATTGCTTTATTTTGGCAACTTCAATCCAGGCGGAATTAAATAAATGAAGGGTTAACTTAGATCATTTCGAGATAATGCCACAGTCTATTGTCTATCTAAATTGTTTGCTTTCCAGCTCTAACTGAATCTCATCTATTAGTATTACTCGTGGCATCTACGTAGGTCAACGCACACAAAATCTAAAAGGATTTAGAGTAAAGGTGAATTAAAGTCCATCTGCAATGGCATTAGGAAGCTTTAGGTATGCAGGGCCCCAAACAGTTTGATTTTATTATCAAAGAGTAACTCCTTGCAGGCTTTAAAGTGGCTGTTAAAAGTTGGTTTCTCTCTTCAAGGAGAAAAGCTGCTGTGGTCAGCAAGAATGTGTGTATCTGCAATAGTAACAAGTACTCTCTGCAAAATAAGTGTGGAAACAACCATGGAAATGTCTCAAAACACGTGTGCAACATAATCGGCTTCTTCTCTACATGGATATGGACATGCATACACGACTCCATATTACCAAGCTAAACTTAGATTTGTTAAAACAGTGGAATACTTCTACCAAACTGGAAATACACACGTTTAAGCCAAAGCACACACACAGCCACACTAAAACACTGGTCACGTCCGCCTCTACCAGAGATAATCCCCCTTCATCTGACATTAAACCAAAGGATGGAAGTATGACGAGGGCCGGGGGAGGGGATGAGGTGGAAAGGACAAAAGAAGAAATAGACGGAGAATTTATTTAAAAAGAGAGGAAAAGAGAGGCTCTTTGCACTATTCATCTTTGACGTGTTATGGCTATTAGTGGTGCAGCACATCTGCTGTTGAGTGCAGAGATGTGGCATTTTTGGAAGATGTTTCAACATTTTAAAAGCAAGACGTGATCCAGCTTAATACACACGTGTCTCTTCCTCACTTGTCGATCTCCACATGGGAGACAAGAGGTAAACACACTGATCCCATGTCTGCTGGAGGAGCCGGTGATCCATTCCTGGACCTCATCGCTCGGCAATGTGGGTCACCGATTGTCCAGCCTTCTGTTCGTGGAGGGTCTGGCGGCAGAGAGGGAGTAGACAAGCCTGGCGACGAAGCTGCATGGTTGGAAAGGATTCTCTTCTCCCATTCATGGGCGTCCAGGAAATGAATCTATCGACCTGAATGATGTTGAGGTGGCTCCAAATCAGTCCATTCTTGTGTTTTGCCTTCCAGGGGATATACTACGAGTACAACAGGCTGCCATGGCTAGGGTCTCAGTGACCTCATCGTCATTGTCAAGTCCAGAAAATGTGTGTGTGTGTGTGTGTGTGTGTTCTTATGGAGGTTGATGAGCTATTCTGTCTGTCTTTTCCACAACAACATTTCCCCAAACGCCCAGATGTCCACTAGCACTTAAATCTGTGTGGAGCTGGAAACTGTGAAAAGATTCTCAAATCCCCACAAGCAAATGTGTGTAAATACATATAGCAATGTCATAAATATATTCTACACATTTGCACAATCAAATCTGTAAATCTGATTTTTGTAAAGTTCAAAATCCGGACCTCAATATTCATACTTATTGAGGTTGTGCATTTGTAAAACTTTGACATGCGTCCAGACTGCTTCTTTTTATGTGACGACTAAAATGAGGCAGAGATGGTTGTACACATTTTGTGCACGTTTGTAACCATTTTGAGATATTTCAGACTTGTGTAAACTCAATAAATGATGTCGGAAAACATCTTTGTAAATCAAGCCTCCTCTCTTTCCCCCAAAAAGAACAGTTTGCCCTCTTTCTGTATTTTATTCCCAAATGTATCTTTCTCCTCCTTTTCCTCACTCCCTCCTTCCCTTTCTTTCAATTATTTCTCTGACTTTTCATCTCACACTCCTATTGTTTTTACCCTCTTTTTCATCTTTGCTCACTCCTTTTGCCAAAGTCTTTATATCACTGATGGATCAGACGCTAGCCTCAAAAACACCACCTGAGGAGGTCTGTTATTCTCACACACTGGGATATATTATCGGGACCACACCAAATCTGGGAAGCAAGCCCAGTTGAAAGAAAAAAAAAAACAGAAAGTCTATTATAATACCATGTGTGTAAGTGGATAGCATCTATATCTCTGACATGAGCTTTGTTTGTCCAAAATATTTGGTAACACCTGACAGGAAGTAGTACAAGTACAAGTACAAGAGTCAGAGCACAAACATAAACACTGCATAATAATACAGCTGGTTCTAGGCCAAGCTCTCTAAAATAATGTGTTTGTTCTTATTATACCTAAAGAAAATGTATTTTTCCACATAGTCAGAATTTCAGAATTCCTGAGACAAACAATCATGGAAACTTCAGCTATTACAATGAGTCTATCAGTGCTGGGGATTAAACCAGCACCAGTGCTTAAAGTTTCATACATTAAACATGAATGTTACTCCACTTCTATTCACTATGAGGTCTGTGACGGCAAGAAGAACCTAATACCAAATCATTCAAGCAGATGCATGCTGCGGACACTCTCATGGAAAGACAGGAGGAGTGGAAATGCAGTGAGAGAAATGATTACATCTGCTACTCACACTGAGCTGTAATGCCCTAAATGTAATCCAATGAATGATACTGCAGTGCTCTAACTTCATAGTTAAAAGCTTCATTTATAGGACTCTCATTGCTCTGTGTCTGTCTTGTTTTTTTGTTTTGTTTTTTTAATGCAATTTATTGCCTTAATTTGTGAAATAAGTGTCTATATTGCAGATATTGGCCATGATTCTGTATTATAACAGCCTTGGCTAATGGGAAGAAGATTCAAATGTGTAGGAGTGTGTGTGTGTGTGTGCGTGTGCGTGTGCATGTGTGTGCCATGAGCATGCTTGGCGTACGATACATCTGTGCCCACCAGCGATCGTTATGTGTACTTAGAAATTCACTCCCCGGGTGCATTATGCCTTTGAAGCTCAGCAGGGTGGTCTAATAGCTTTTAATTTTAATTAATTTTCCCTCTCTATTAATAACCTATATCATTCCCTAAGTGGTTCCAAGTTTTAAAAGGTGCTGCATTACACATTAGCCAATTGCTGGCTAATGGGGGAAGGCATTGCGCTGAGTCAGCAGAAAAACCCAAGTTGGCAAGTTCCTCCCATAAAGTGGAAATAAGTCTTAACATGGGACGTGACGGTGAAGGGGGAGATTGTTGAGTGTGAGTGAGGAAGTGGTCGATGAATAAACCCAACCTTGGGGGGGGGGGGGGGGGGGGGGGGGGGGACGGGACAGGAAACCCAGTTATGAGCTCAGCGGGTTCGTCGAATGCTGAACGATTCCTGGCGATCCATCACCACGATTTGTCTGATCAGAATCATCAACGAGTGCCATCATGTGTGCGTTGTGTCTCAAAAGTTGTGGGTGTCTGTTTTGAACAGTGAGGGATGTGAAGACGATACCACTGAGGGGATATAAAGACAAATGCTGTCATTAATACTACAAATAAATTAGTAAAGCCTTTTATTCAATGAAAAGAAAATGACTATATGAATACGGGCATAATTCCTAAAATACTTTTATGTATGCCTGCATTACACAGGCTTTACCAACACAACTAAATGGGATCCCTTCTGTCATCAGTTGTCAGCTGTTTCCTAAGCTTTCTTGTGAGATGCCTTCCAGGGAACTCTAGACTTCCACTTTCTGTGCTGACCCCCTCCCCTCCCTCTGCTCTCTGAGAGCTTCCTGATCAAATGTGACGCATTTCCTCCGCGCACTTTGAAGACGAAAGTATGCAAACACGAACAAGTGGGCAGGCATTTTTCTAAATAAAGTGTCTTTCAAAAGAATCTCCCTTCCTCTCACCTCCCGCCCCAGCATCTCTGCCACACACCCACATTGGGCTACACACACGCACGCGCACCGCGAGCGCGCACCACTCAGTTGTCCAAAGTTTGACGCGCCGACGTTCACGACACAAACGCGTCTGATAGACACCAGGGAAACTATGCGCGATATTTGCCAGTGACCGAAGAGAATTTGTGCGCTCCGCGGCGATAAGAAGTCCGGCGCCTGTCAGCTCGCGTGTGACCGTGAACAGGAGCCGTATCACCCTCCACCTGCGCGTAATTGTTTCAGAGTTTCCCTCTCGGTGTCTGTGGGCGCGTAACTTCCAGACGAGGACGCATACTTGGAATTTTGGGGGCACTTTGGCAACAGGACGGGACACCGCGTCAGGCTCAACAAGTGTGTGGCGCTGCCGGGTGGAGGGGAGAGATCATAAAAGCGCGCTTAAGTCGCCGAATGGAGAGTTAGTTCGGTCTTCCTCGGTCGCGGAGTAATTCACGTTTTTGGTTCCAGCCGCTGGAAGCCGAAGAGGACGCGTTTCTAGAGCTCGTGCGTAAGTTTTGACATCACCATGAGTTTACCGATGGTGCGCCAGATGTGGACGCTTCTGTTGTTGGTGGCGATAAGCGGCGTCGCGACGGCTGACGTCTCCTCCGCCAAAGTGCTGCGGGGCAACGTCAGGAGAGACGGTGAGTCTTTAACATTTCAAAAACACTGGGTGATCGTCACTGTCTAGGAAAAAGTACTTCATTAGCCCATGTTTGTGACTCTTTGTCATCATTTGCCCATCTTTAGATAAGGCTACTTTTTTCATAGATCCATGATTGGGTCTATTTTTTAACCTTTTTAATGTTGATTTGAAAAGATCAAGAATACATTCAGATGTTTAAATGAGAAAGAGGGGGTAAACACGTTTCTTACTCTTCTTTTAGTGGACTACAGTGTTGTTTAAAAAAGAAATGAGTTGTTTGGAAGTAATTGTGGATGACCTGTTGACACTGTTGGGTGAGAGCAGAGTGGAGGTAAGAAGTAGTGAAATGGTGTTGTGGGCGTGTAGGAGAGGAGACAAAAGCAAAGTCTGGAGGATGACGGGCTGCTGCACATTTTCAGACTAGAATTAGGAGCAGACGGAGGTGCCTTAAAGTGTGGGACTTCCACCGATGCTACGATGCATCGCTCCGTGATTGGAGCTGAAGTTTTCAGACTCCCTTAGCCTCTTGCCTATCTAACTTCCTGCAGGTGCGCCATGCTTACTTTTCATTTGGCCCTGAGGCTAAAATCATGGTGCTGCAGTACCTTTGATTACACACAAACACAAACAAACACACGCACACAGCTGCAGGGCTGCTTTTGGCTCGGAAACTTGAAAATGCCACTGTATTAGGTTCTAACCTGGGTGACTGCTCCTGAGGCCGGGCTCACCTCTCACACTGTGTGCGTTAATAACAAAAGAATAACATAGAAGGGTAGGTCAAGACTTCAAGTCTGACTGTCTACACACGAAGGAGCTCCCCATCAAAAACCTCTGAAACTGAACTTCAGATTAGACTCGTTACTGTTATTTGAACCAAGCCTGCCGTGTATCTAGTTTCAAGTCTAAACAGTCGGTTTCCACAGATGTTTGACTGATGGATTGCAACCTGTCAGGAAACAGTTGCCAGGTCAGTGTATAGATGACGTCCCAGATGCCACCCACACAGAGTGACAGCTGTGCTGTAAGACGGAGCACACAGAAAGTGAGAGAAAAGCAGCGGCGAAGACAAAGAAATGGCTTGTTACCAAATAAAAGTTGATACTGTTAGGAGATGACAGCTGCACTAACTCTATTTGGGCAAGGTTCAAAATACCAGCAGGATTTTAAAAAACAAGTCTCTGTTCTCTCACTGAAAACATTTGGAGAAAGCGGTTATAAAAGGTCCAGTTTTCATTACTTGTTCCAACACGATTCATTCAGATCTGCATCTCTTTTCACCAGAAAATGCCTTCTTGTTGCTAAGAGTCTAAGACGACATGAATATGTACACTATGTACTTATCGTTTTAGCTCTGACAAGTAACAACTTCAAAATTCGACAATCACCACTTTAGACATTTGAAAAATGTAAAATACAAATTAAATGTTCTACATATTATCACATTCTGTTCAAAATGACACACTTCATCTTCTTTTTTTGAAAGAAAGATTTCTCAAAATTCCACATTGGGAGTCTATCTAATGCCTCTGCACAGCTCTCAACATATTGACAGCTGTGCCGGCAGCTTGCAGCTAACCGTGCCGACAATTAACAGTGAGCATGACATTTGAGCTAGCCAGTGGGGCACACTCAATGGGAGTCACATGCATTAACGTACATGTGCAGCGACACAGGTGACAGAAACAAAGCACAGTTGCTTGATGTGATATGAATGCTCTGAATGTATCACATTTAAGAAGGAACAGTTCACCAAAGGGCATTAATACATGCTCTTTTTTTATTTATAAACACATTCATTTGGCAAAAATTTAAATTGAAAGAAAACACTCTTTCACCGATGCACATTTCTCTGTGCGGTGGACACTTAGGGAACTCCCTGTGCTGATGTTGTCAGAAAATGATTCCTCACTGAAGGAAAAGATGGCCGTTAATATTTCAGAGAAGAGTTGTTCTCTGGAAGTAAAACAATGAGTGTTTAATTATTCTATCGCAGGAGTTTGAAAGATGAGATGGCCTAACTTTTTTTATTCTGAACACTGTCAGTCTCTCCGAGGATCTTACAGACAGTGTTGGGAGTCAATGTGTCTGTGTGTGAAGCTTTGTGTATTTAAACGTGTGTGTGTGTGTGTGTGAGTGCTGTGACAGAATGTCTTGGCTCACTTTGAGGAATTTCCCCCCAAGGTTCTTTCTCCTGTGTTTGTTCAGCGTTTTCTCTTTCTCTTCCTGAAGTGTGACTGTGTGTGTGTGTGTGTGTGTGGGGGGGGGGGGGGGGGGTCACAGGGTGTGCTTATAGAAAAGGAAACTCACAAATACACATGTAAACACAGAGCAGAGTAAACATTATTTGGCCTTTCTGCCCTGGACTTATCATCTCTGCTGAAAGGACCAGATAGGATAAAAACCATTATACATACTTTGTGTGTGCTTGTGTAGATGTGTGTGTGTGTGTGTGTGTGTGTGTGTGTGTGTTATACCAATAAACAATTATCTCAGGGATTGATGATGGTATATTATTAGAAGATTTATAGACCAAATTGAAGTCGCCCCATCATAGTTTCACTTTTGACACAGGCATTATGTAGTTATTAATTTAATCTGTTTATTGTAATTAAAATCACAACTAAATGACAGCACACACTATACTTGAGTGAATGTATAGCACTCACATGCACACACCACATTTTGAAGAAACAGACCCTGCAAACATACAGTGGGTCATGCAGTCATCATCGCCACTGAGCTAAACAGAGAATATAACCTCCATTTAGGGACGAGCCACACTATATTTTATAAAGGCTCCCGGCATCCTTCTGATCCCTCCTGTTCTTCCCCCCCAATAGTTCTTCTCTTATCTGTTACCTTCCTCTCTCAATGCCGTCTTATCAGTCCATGCCTGGCTACGTATCACTCCATCTCTCCAGACTCTCCTCTTTCAATCTCACCCTCTCTCATTTCTCTTTTTATCTTCCCATCTTCTCCCATCTGTTTCAGCTCTTTTTAATCAAAAGCTATTTCGCCCTGTTGGCTCTATGTGCAACAATAATGCGGCAAACAGTGTCCCAGACAACAACACAAAGCTACCTGCGCATGTGTAATACAGTTAGTCAACCTTTGTAGACCCAAAGGACATTGTGGATAAACTTAAAAGGTCACACTATTAAAAAAAAGGGAGCACAGTCACACACGGATAAATAAAAGGAACACCATACAGTAAAACACACAGGGAAACATGAGTGACTGTGCTCACAAAAGCATGTGTGTTCCGGTCCTGAGCTGAGCTAGGCGTTGGTAATATTAGTGTGATGTCATGGCCCTTGACTGTTTCTCAGAACTTGAGGAGGCCTTGTCTCTGATCCTACACACACACACACACACACACACACACACACACACACATACAAATCTAAGCTCATTTGTAAAATGTTAAAAATCTGCATTCTCACTCTTTGAGGTGCAGAAACACATACATGTGCATGTAGTGTGTAGTGGAGGGCCATCGCCACAGCCCACAACATCTTGAATGATTTATTTTGTGTCACCATGTTCAACGCGAGGGCGACAGCAGGGAGGAGTGTCGCTGAGGTTATTGGAATTCATGAGTCACTCTCAGGACACCCGGCATGGAAGTACTCCCCACCCACCCAGGCCGACACAAACACAATTACAGGATCTCCCTTTCAAGGGAATCCCCCAATAAACACTTGTCATCTCACACACACACACACACACACACACAGAAATTACACGAGCTAAAGTTACCCCACCCCAAAACATTTGGCAGGCAGTCTTTTCCTCCCCTGCAGTGAGGAGGGGAGGAAATAGGGTGGTGACCACTCCGGAGAAGCAAAGAGTGAGATGATGATGGAAAGTGAGTGCTATGCTCCATCATGGACATCGTGTTGTTAAAGCTTTATTTCCTTATGCCTTCCATATTTTCTGCTTATACGGGGGCACCTGGCACAGTGATGTCTTTTATGGCACGGAGGTATTTGTATGGTTTTCTTTGTACTTCAACTGTGTAAATCTTGATATAACTCCTGGTAGCATGCTCACATGTCAGGAGGGACACCATGCATGCACAGATTAAAGGTCTGTGAGAAAACTGATGCCTGACGCTCCGGACGGCGACTGATTTTAATTTGCCATGACAGCTCATATATGTGGTTGTGCTCAAATTCCAGGAGGAGAGGGCAGCGAGAGAGACGTGAAAGTTTAGAAGGGAGCTTAGACGAGCTGGAGGGCACAGAGGAGGGGGAGAGGGAAAAGGTGTGTTGAGAGAGATATGCCAAGTTGAAAGACCTGTCCCTCCACTTTTCTGCCCCGTCAGCTTCGAGAGAAAGATAGCCAGACCGACGGCAAGCCAAATGGACGGAGTATAAAAGAGGAAATGGAAGAAAGCAGGACTGATAGAGGAGTGGAAGGGGGACGGAGGGGGGAGATAAGGTATTTCTGGAGAGGGAGAGCGGACAGAGTACAGTGCCAAACATCAGCGGATTATCTGATCAATGTATCTGATCGAAAGTTAAATCATAAAGGAAAAAAAGAAATGCACGACCAGCTCAAAAAAGAAACATAGATTGAGGCCACGTTTTACTACATTTTAACTACAACTCGTTCCCACGTTTTAGTTCATTCGTTCCCACGTTTTATTTAATTTGTGGCCCTGAGATAAGTTAGGGTGCACGAACGCCCCCTCTCCCCTCTCCCCCACCAGCTTGCACTCACACTGCTCCAAGTCCCCCACTATCGAGCCAATTTATGACTGAAAATACTGTTGAAGACTGTAGGACACAGTAGGATTCTGGGCCGGGTTTGGGCCTCAGACTGGTGGTGTGAGCGCTACTGGAGCAGAACCGGACCGGGACTTTTTTTTTTTTTTTTAGATTTTTTGTGGCATAGACGCCTTTAATTAGCAGTGGACAGATAGGAAATACAGGAGAGAGAGGGGGGGTGACATGCAGCAAAGGACCTCCGGCAGGTATTCGAACCCAGTTCGGCTGCGTATGCGTACGTGCTTAGATGGCATGCGCTCTAACCACTCGGCCACCTGCGCGCCCCAGACCGGTACTTTTATAATGAAAACGTAGCTCTACACTCTGTCCAAAGTCCGCTCGCGCTCATATCCTCGATGCAGGCCGAGTGTTGACATATATATTCCATAGAAATATGTGCAGACTTGTCAGTAAGTTTCAGTCATGTTCTCCGTGTTGGTCTCTATTGTGCCCTGAGTGCGCCCTGACTCATCTCCCACAAATGAATCAAAAAGTTGTATCTCGTGCGCTCAATGTATTAAAACGTGACTTGAATATATATATTTTTTTTCCTCTGGATGGCCTCTCCGGGGCTCCGTACTACTACACTGATGAAGGCTATTCACAAATCTGGCTTCCCGTCTGGGAGTCAGTCTATGTCCGTTCACTGAAGTGGAAGCATGATTAAGCTTCTTCACCTCATGCCCCAAATGTGATTGTTCAAAAACAATGAATTCCTCGAGATTGCCCAAATACGCCAAATATCGTTATACAGAAGAAAAAACAAACATTGAATTATTTTGCACTGATGATTTGAGTTCAGGTCAACAGACATCATGACTTTTTTTCTACTATTACAATTATAATGAGGTGAAGACCTGATACTTGGACTGTGGGAAGTAGCTGTTAGCATAGCAGTGCAGTGTTTGTACAGTTTATTTGTTGGTGAATGAATGCTAAAACTCCACAAGACCCAAGCTTAGCTCCTGTTTGATGCCAGCTACCCGCTCATTAAAGTGAAGGTTGTTAGCAACAGCTTCAGCTCATGCTGTTTTAAGGTGGACTAACCTTTAAGGTGGACTAACATCTAAGGTGGACTAACATCTAAGGTGGACTGACTTTTCTCACTTTTGTGACTCAAGAGATTTACTTAGCTTTTCTTTCTTTTTTATTCAAAGATGGTCATGAAGAGTATATCCTGGTTGAATGTCAGGAAGGTATGAATAATAGACACCGCCGAACCCGAGTAGTATCTATTTGAATTATGGGGGAGCCAGGGAGGGTTAGCTCTCCTAAAAAGGAGACAAAAGATCAAGCTGGCCTAGTGTTTCAAAAGACTAATAAATTATGAAAACCTTATTTAAGCATTTCTAATGTTGTCATATAATGATAAAGCCTTTAAGAAATAATTTAAATCAAATGGAACTCCAGTGTCCAGAGATCTGTATTTAAATGTGTACATCTGCACTGCTTGTGCAGACTTTTTTTTTTTTTTTTATCAGTAAGACAATTGATTCGGACATGTGCATTGTGATTGTCTGGAATGTGGCCGCCTCAATGTCATATTGATTTTTGTGCAAATTGTGTGTGGATTTGCTGTCAGATGGAGTAGTTCCTGCAAGAAGGGGAAGCTGCAGTAGGACTGCATGTCAAGTACCCTAGTTTTTTGTAAACGCCTACTATCCAAATACGTGTTTCATACTAATCACTTCACCATTTTAATTGAGTTGAAAGAGTCATAATAATTAGCTATGCTGACTGCCTGTTGATTCCCCAAATTAAATGTAATGAGGCAGTCAAATGCCAATAATATGTTGTTTCTATTCAGTTTTCTTTCATCTGACACTACCAAACATGATTTTTTTCTTTTCTAAACCTCACAAAGTAGTTTTGTTGCCTAAACCTTAATTGTTTCCGCGGTGGCAGTGCATGATTTAACATATTACAACGTAATGCGATCTAAAGAGGTTGTCGTGATTTCACGATGGCTATTTCTGTCAGATTGGATTGCAGCGACAGAAAGTAGTCGGCTGTTTGGTTCTCTTTGACCGACAACTCCTTCAGTTATTTGTTAATGCATACTTCTATGGGGAATAATTCACCCTCCTCTGATGTGCGCCTTCTTCTTTTAGCCACTCTAACTCAATTTACAAGCCAATAAAGCTCTTGTGAAATTGAACCAAGTTGGGGACACGGTGGAGGGGAATTAGAGAGCGGGCCTAGAAGAAACAGAAAGGGAGAGGGAGGCAGATGTTTAGTCGGCCGTTGTTGCCGAGCCGTCTGACTGGCAGAGTGGATGCAGATAACAGAGGAGCAGGAAAACCAGACAGAGGTTAAGAAGGAGGTGGAGGGTGCATGGGAGGAGACACGGGATAAGCGAGGTGCAGGGACCAATAGAGAAAGAAAGTTAATTAGACCAGAGGCTGAAAAAAAGAAGATGAAATGTAGAACATGAAGAGAATTAAGTTTTTGGGGGAGAGGACAGCAGAGAGTTAGGAAGAGTAGGGGGGAGATAATGAACAGAACTGGAAAAAAGTGGGAGAATAACAAGTGGAAAGTTATAATTGAAGGGGAGATGAAAGGTTGAGTGGGGTAATGCAAAAAGAAAGAACTGAAGGCAGGGATGAGAGAGACGGCGTAGTCTGCCAATATGTGAGTTTCACTCAAAAAAAAAAAAAACAGCTGACAAGCAGGTGAAGAGCCGGGGAGGGAGGGGAGGAAAGATGGATCAAATGAGGCAAAGTGAGTGAGAGTGACGGATATTGAAAGAGACAGTGCAGAGGTGTGAGAAGTGTGACGGAGAGTGCATGGCACCCACAAAGGAGGTACATGAGTGGGAGGGATTGTGCTGAACAAGCAGTGAAAGTGAACAAAAAACGGGGGGAAAAACGAGTGAAGATGGAGAGAAAGTTTGTAGAGAGTGAGAAAGTTTGTGAACACACAGGGAGGCAACCTCCATAAGTGAAACACACCGATGAATAAGAAGGAGGGATAATAAGGGGAGGGAAATTAGAGTGTGCAGTTTTTAACAGGATGTAGATGAGATGGAGAGTGAGCTTCTCCCTTAGCATTTGCTCTCAACGGTGAATGCATGAGAAAACTTCTGATCCATTTGTGTAAGTATGTAAGACGTAAGAGTATGTAAGGATGGTGTTTTTGTGTGTGCTGGACTCCTGCGATAGTCTGTGTGACATCACTTGCCCACAACCACCAGCGTCACTTTGCCAAAGTTTGTTATTAGTTTATTACCTTCATAAATATTGGTGCAACCAATAACCCTCAGCTTCAAACGTAAGAGGAAAAACTCAATATGTCATCTTAAACATCAAAGTAAGCCAAGTGTCATTGACAAATATCATTCCTTGTAAAACGTCTGGTCGAATTGAATCGCCGGTGTTGTCACAAGTTTATTAACCTGAATGTCCTCACCATGGCAACCCTAGTTTGGGGAGGACTGGTGGTGTAGAAAGCGGCCTGTGTTCAAACACATACTCTCCATCTGGAACGTCACTTAAACAGGTTTAAACAGTATATTGAGCAAAGTTAGATATTTTGGAAAATGGACGTAACATATGAACTCTAAAAACCTAGCAGTAAAGTGTTGGATCACCAGGAGCTGCCAGCTTCTAGTAAAACACGTCATATCTACCCAAGTAACTCTGGTGTGTTTCAGTGCCACTGTCGTTGCAGCTGTTGTGTTAATTACATTGATATCCCTTCAGGCAAGGTGTCGCATGGAAACGGGCACGAGGGGAATTAAAAGAGCAGCGATTTGGCTTTTATTAGGATTTAAGTTGGATGATAACAGAAAGAAAGCTGCAGGTAGGTTGTATATAAAGGATAAAGGATTGATGTATGCTTCATCAACAAGGTGGGCTGTTCATTTCTTGATTTGAAAACATCCTCAGGATGGCAGACAATTTACTCTCCACGTTTGCGTAAGCGCTGTGGTTGACCATGCAGCCGCTGTTCAGAAGCCCTTCCTGAAATCGTGCATCATCCTGTTGTATCTGCCACGTTACCCTGGGTGGGAATATTATTCATGTTTTTATGGTGACTCCCCACTCTGCAGTGCTGAGCTGGGTGTATCCATGAGTGGGCGCGATGAGGTCAGAGTCTCGAGGCCAAAAAATCAATTCTCTACATAGTCTGTATGCACATAATAAGTGTATGACTAACGGAACCACCGTCATCATCGTCATGTCAGTCTTTGTAATAGGACCCTTATATCAATTAGACCGGCGGCCGGTCCAGAGTGTACCCTGCCTTCACACAATGTCAGCGGTCAGCTGCCCCCCCCCGCGACCCTGAATGGATGGACGGAGCCTTATATCAATCTATCATTCACATACCAGTCTGCCATAGAAAAGGAATGAGAAACAACAGGTCAGACAATAAAAAAAGGGCCACTTGACAGAAGCCAGTGCAGAGTTTAGGATGTTTTCTCAAGAAAAAAAGACACCAAGGAATCAAGTGATTCAAACGTTGTCAGCACCTGCTGAAACTTTTTTTTTATTTTTTAGATACAAGATATAGATCCTGACAAGAAAAAAAAACAAAACAAAAAAACTGTGTGATGCCAGTGGGTTTCTGCCACCAGGGCTAAGTGAGGGCGAGAGAACATGACAAATGTCAGAAGTGACACTGCAGAAAGATGAGAGCTGGAGGCGCTCTCACCCCAGGAGATGCGCCCCTGCTGAAGGAAAGAGATAAACACTGTGTATTTATGTTGCGCGTTATATGTGTGTGTGTGTGTGCGCGTCTAAGAGAGAGAGAAATCCTCTAGTGCAATGTGAGAGCTATGTCTTTGTTACTCTGACAATGGTGCTCTGACACAAATGAAAAATATTCTTTTTTTTTTTTTGCCTCCCTCCTCTGTCAAACACTTTTATCTTCCCCTCTCCAACTGTCAGCGTTTCTCCCCACATTTCCCTCACCCTCTCTGATTCTCCATTTGTGTATCTCAGCATTCCTCCCGCCGTCTCTCTCCCTCTCCTTCTGTCTCTTCTTGTCTTCATTAGCTTTCCCTCTCCCGTTCTCATTTCATCATTTTTACTCTCGGAATTTTGTATCCGAGCAGCAGCAGAAAGGGAGAGAGAGAGAGCGAGGGAGTGGAAAGGGAGAAGCAGAGACCACAAATACTGCATAGAGGAGGGGGGGGGGCATGGATAGGAGCACAGAAGAAAGGGGTGAAGCCATTGTTGGAGGGATATCAGAGGGGATAAAGCCAGAGAGGCTGAAAAGAAAAGTTAACAGGCAGAAAAGAGAAGCCGAAGAGAGGAGGATTCTAAAAAGGAGAAGGTGAAGGAAATGGCAGGAGGATGGTGCTATGTGCTACTGTGGAGCCTGCAGCAGGATAAGTGATCCCAGTGGTAGATAGAAGGTCAGATACACACTGACAGTCAGACCACTGCTTAACCCTGCGCTGTGACCACACACGCACACACACACACACACACACACACACACACACACACACACACACACACAGCTTCCTGACACACGTATATACAGAAATGCACACTCATAGACACACACAAACACACATAAGCACACAGCTGATGTGAGGCAGACAGACTGAGAGCAGGATGGCTGTCAAAACATCAGCATCTGCTCAGAGCAAACACACACACACACACACACACAAACATACTTCTTGCAAACGGCGTCCAGGCAGCCCTCAGAGGGAAAGAGGCTGATATTTGATAAACTTGTGCTACCCCAGCTGGGGCCTGAGCTCACACACAGACACACACACACACACACACACACAACACACACGGCCCAGCAACAGCCAATATAACCCAGTTTTACATGAAGTTATGTGTTGAAATATAAAGTCAGGAGGCATAAAAGGAAACACAATTGTTACATCTCAACTGCTTTTTTAATATGGCCTACCATGTGTTCTTAATTCTGCGAACATAATACATGAATATCAATGTGTGTGTGTGTGTGTGTGTGTGTGTGCGTGTGTGCGTGCGCATGTGTGCGTGCGTACATGCGTGTGTGTGTGTTTTTGTGTGTATATGCGGCGCTAATTGATTGTCCTCATCAGCCCTGCTGTTCAGACTGCAGTAGCTGTCAGCGGGAGCCAACTGCTACTCTAACAAGCCTTAAACACACACACACACACACACACGCGTGCACACACAGACTTTCATTCTCTCTCACAGACACACACAACCACATATCACATTAGCCCTTTAATGTAGAAACAGACGTAGAGACTCACTTAAATGCAAACACTGTGGCAGCATCATTAAGATAAAGCACACGTGATGCATCAAAGATGATGTCATTGAGCTGTTTGAATGACATACGTTAGAATTCCCCAGAGAAACCAGGACTTTCTTGATACCTGCCTAACGGAACAAAGGCCCAACCCTTAATCCGACCTCAAGCCGGAGTTACAGAGAACGTGCCGTTTCGATGATTCATGTTTTTAGACAAAGAGGCGGCATGGAAGATGATGCACACGCCACGCAACCCTCTGCATCAAGCCACACATACTGTACACACACACACACACACACACACACACACAGGGAGGATATCACTGATGAAGTGTGGGTAAATACACTCCATCACAGTATAGGAGGTTACCCAGGGACAGGCCCCTCTCATCCCTCATCCGCTGCCTCTCTCTCTGCCGTCCCTCCCTCAAACCCTCCTCACAAGCTGTCGTTACTACTTCGGCCACTTTCCCACACCCATCTGCTTTCTCCTCACTCACTCTCTCCCCTTCTTGCAGTCATGGATTTCTGTCCTATCGATTCACTTCTTTCCCCTCTTCTTCTGTCTTCCTCCGTCCTCCCACACTCCTTTTTTCCCCTCCCTTCTCTGTTTTCTTCCCCCTATTCTGCTCATTTAGCGAGATGGAGCTCTCTGTCAGACGTGCTCTTCAATGCCTCCTTCACCGTTCCGTTTGCAACACCGTGTGTACGTGCATGACAGATAAAATTAAACTAGTCTCAAAATGTGTGCATTGCATGATCTAGAAAAATCTGAGTTTAAATTTGATTTCACGTACATAGTTTCAGCTTCAACTTCACAGATCTGTGTGTGGATGCAAATATATCAACATATTTGTGACATTCTTGTCTATTTATTAAGATTGTTAAATGTTTGTGCAGAGATCGTCTGATACACACACGGATCAGGTTACATTCGACTATTTTTTTTTTTTTAACGGTCTTCAGCTCCACATGGAAACTGAAATACGTGCTGTGTTTAAGTGCTAGTGGAAAAATGGGAGATTTGGGCTTTCTGAGAAATCATGTGAGAATGATATATATATATATTTTTTTTTTTTTTTTAAATAGAAAGAAAAGCTTGTCAGAAGACATACATTTACCAACTCTATACTGCAGCCTACAAATGTATATATGCTTTAAATGAACGACTGCAAGGTGGACTTGGTCTTCTGCAAAACAGCCAGTCCAGGCTACTTAGAGACTAGTGTATTAGCTATGATGCTAACCGGCACAATGAACTGGACAGACCAGGGGGCTGATACAAATTAGGGTCTATTATACATAATTAATGTATGTTATAAATGCAAATATGTCAACATGCTTTGATCTGCATTGATGATGCATTTCATTTTCACCTCTTTCCTCAATGTTTGCACAGATCGGCTTCTCGTTGACTTCATGTGCCACGGGCTCCCCCCTCCCTCCCTCTCTGTGTCTCTCTACATGCATGTGTTGGCGCTCCTCACTTTTAAGCGCCTCCATGCACACGCCTCATGAATATGTACATTTCCGGCCGCCAAGCACCCATGCATCTGCTTGTGTGTGTACCGCCTTCATATTTGTGCGTCGCAGCGTCTCCGCTGACCTGTCCTCAGTGCTGACTCAGCTGTTGGTCCCCTCTGCATTATTCAGCGAGCTTAGCCAAGGTGCTAAACAGGAGCACATCACAGCAGAGGACGGGAGCATGCTAAGTGGACTGGCACAATACGGGGAGAATGTAGAGATGTTAGCTCAGTGTGATACAGAGATTTGCTTGTAGAAACAAGACGAAAGCCCCCGTCATTCATTCACACGAATTCCAACTCTCTTTTGAGGCTGTGGTGTTTTCAGACGGATTAGATGTTAGTATTGGTATTAAATCTGCTTGATTTTTGAGCATGGGATGTTATTATGACCACTTGCGATTTTTCAAGGTTGAAAAGATGTTAATTAAAGATGATTCAGGTACATCAGGGAATATGAAAGTGCCGGGATGCTTTGGAACATGGCGGCAATGTGAAGTTGAATTAATTTGTGGCTTTTTAACATGCAAATCCCTTGATATGGTCCTTTTCATTCATAACCGTGTGCAGGGAGAAAAGGGCATCCCTTAGGTCCAGCAACATAGCATTAGTATAAAAATAATAATCAAATTAAAGCAATGTTCTCAAGTTGTTAAGAAGGCCCTTCAGATATGCTTGAGTTAATACTTGCAGTTACGTATCAATGTGCTGAAAGCGTTTAAGAACGACTTCCAAAATGGACGCTATCTTTTCAACTTTTTCTAATGCAGATTTTCTAGTTGGCGGAGTGCAGCTGTACCCACTAGGCTAATTTGACTCAACAGGTCACAGATGCCTGAAAGGCACTCCCAAATGCTAAGTGGATGCTAATGCTAATCAAAGGCCCAAAAGGACCATTGAGTGAAGATGCAAGGACCAGCTAAAAGGCTCCGGTGCCAAAAGATAATGCTAAGTGTACTGTGAGTCACAGCCTCCCAGTGATGTCTCCCTTATTTGTTTTTCTTTCTTTGAAAGAGACAACAGAAGCAAAAATAATGACGACTTTGCACAAATCGGCACCCATCACAACAAAGCAAGTGGCACACGGTCACAAACATGCACGTAACTGCATCACAAAGCAGTTATTATCTTTGCTTATTTATGAGTGGGACTCAGACATGCTCTTTGGTGTGTCCTATGGAGTGTTTGATGTGTTGTATCTTGGGACTTTGTGGACTTTCCTGTTTTTTTTTTTTTTTGTAGCTGCGGCAGTGTTTTCTTTTCTGCCACTACTCCCTTTTTCTTCATCTGCTCACATTTATTTTCTCTCCATTTCCCTTCCACGCCGTTCGTCTCTCCCGCATCCACCTTGTTCAATCGCTGTCCTCGTTTCCCTCTCTTCCACCCCGCTGCCTTTCATCTGTGCTTTGTCTCATTCGTGATTCAATATGCTTTATTGGCATAAATGGTAACTAACCTTTCTTCACCTTAATTTTGGCCATCTCTGCATGTTTTGTCTCTGTCTTTCTGCCCCCCCCTCTCCCTCTTATGTGTTCACTCTGATTTGTCCGTGGCTGTTTGTCTAACCTCTTCTGTCCGTGTCACAGGACATGCCTTTGTGTCGGCTTCAAAGAAACACACACACTTTCACACGCAAATGCACTCTCACAAAAATCTTCTAAATCCGTACCAAGAGGTGTATACACTCACCCAGATACCCACATAGCACGCACGTTCTCCTGCACGCCGTCACACGCCCACGCACTCACACTGAAAACGAGGCGTGAAGGTAAGAGATCCAATAGCAGAAGAAGAGAGAGAGGAGGGGCGAAATGGGTGGCTGTCTAATGTGCACTGACGATCACGATCATCATACTTCATTGTCAGATCAAGTCGGATTCTTAGATTTTGCATCACAGCAGCTCAATTTGCAGCATCAACAAGAAAGGTACATACATTTGACACAATGCCAAAGTTCAGGGGAACCTAGTATGACATGACTGTAGAACATATGATCACAGGAAACAACAGAAGAATGTGTCTCCTCACCCCAAACGTCCTCAGGTGGCAGAGAAAATGTTTTTCCATTTTGCAGACGGATTCAATGTTGTTTTTCCAGGATAAAGAGGTGTTTTTTTTTTTCATTTTGAATAACAATAAGAACTTTATGAGAGATGTGGAACTAAAAACAACTTCTTCTTTGATGTACTGTACGTTTACTGCAAGAGAGAGAGAGAACACCATAGAGAGGGGGACTAGAGAACGTAAATACCATGCACTTGGTTTTAGTATCTTTAAGTAAGTAAGTAAGTTGTTTGCACGCAGAATATTTTCCAAAAGCTTTAAAAACAGAAAGTTCTATATTATATTGTTGCCAGGCAGTGGCTTAAGGTAGTTATGATGACACACACACAGAGAGAGAGAGAGAGAGAGAGAGAGAGAGAGACACACACACAGAGAGAGAGAGAGAGAGAGACACACACACACACACAATAGGCATATACAGGATTTGTATATTATATGTATTTTACCAACAAAAGTTTCAGAGTCAGATTTTAGAGTCATATGAGTTAGTTAGCCTATTGTATTACGTTGTATCGTCTCATCACATGATCAAATAGAGCCTTGACATTGGATAACATCAGCACACATATTACCCAGCAATCATCATTGCATATCTGTATACTGTGATGGAGGTGGGTTTGCTTTTTGAGGGTTAACAAAGCAAATGCTACCAATTTTTGAACATAGGCATATTTCTGTGCTTCCAATGTGAATCCTGTTTGAGTTTTTTGCCCAACACATTATTGGAACGCCTGCTCTCTCTATGGGCCACCCCACCCAGGGGCCCCACAGCAACCCCACCGCCTGCAATGTCTATATTCACGCCCCTGTGGCCAGGCAGCTGTTTACATCTGTGCATTTCTTATGTTGTATGCTTTTGGAACACATTTCCAAAAATCATTAAGACGGAAGTCCACGTTACACTTTGCTGACCAGAAGTCATCAAGCTAACGCAGCAGCTCTTGTGTGCCCAACTGAAGGCACATCATGCATGCGCTGTGGTCTTGTCTATAATTACATACATAGGCTTGCTGTTCTCTATAATTCATGGATATGTACACTCCAGCTGCCTCTGCATGTATAGAACACACATGAATGCCTATGTGGCCTGCCTAATGCACTGGACACTCCCACACACCCTTTCTTCATGCATGTATTCTCCTTTTTGATCACCGTGTCACTTAGTTAGACTGGAGAGTCACTGAAAGGTCCCTGCAGTCCATCCCTTCTATATTCTGCCTTCCTCTCTCTGCCATCGCACCACTTAAGAATCCCAATTCCCCACACTTTTACACTGACTGTGAAGAAAAACATGCTGTCTCTTTGCATAAAAGAAAGTGATGAAAGTTAATTGCTGTTAGCAGCAAAGTTGGGGCTGCACTAAATGACACTTCGGTGGAAAAAATTAGAATATCAGACAGAGGTAGAAGGGGAGACATGTTTTTTTTTACCATTTTCAATGTATTAATAGTTAACCATGTAGGTGCCAAGTCAAACTGTAGTCACGCCTCAGGGACGAGCATTGACTTTGGTCCCCGAGGTGTGAAACATGTGAAAGATGAAAAAGAAGAAGACGGTGTAAATCAGGTGTCCGTTTGGTGTAAAAGGAAGGAAAGATTAGAGCCTCTGTGTTTCTGTCGTGGTCAGAGAGGGGGGAGGGGGGAGGGGGTGTAGAGAAGCTGGTGCAGGATGGAGGGAACAGAGGAAGTGAAGGAGAGAGAGGAGAAATGCAGAGCGAGAGACGATGCTGACCAAAGCTGACAACCCTCGGCATGCAGTGTTCACCTCCTGTGTGCGTGTGCGTGTGTGTGTGTATATATTAAAGACTGATTTGTCCTAAGAGAGTGGCAAAACAGTTGAGGCAAGAGACTTTGTTAAGCAGCATAGTGATGTACACACACGTATGAATGCACGCACACAGACACACACACACACACACACACACAGACATGTGCTTACATGTAGACAGATGGAAAAGGCTTTGGTTATTTCTGATGGGTGGAAATACTCTGAGCAAGGCAAGGTTCCTGCATCAACAACCAATACAGACACACACACACACACATACACACATACACACATACACATACACACACACACACACACACACACACACGAATAAACAATTCAGCATATAACAAGGCAAATGTATCTGTTGTAATAATAATAATAGAGAAGAGAATTATATTATAGCGTCTGTTTTTTAAGAAAATGATTCTATATATTCTAATTATTCTATAATTGTTATCCTCACTTAACTGAGCCAGTAACCGTCTTACAAAAGGAATGACGAAGTAATCTAGTGCTTCATACAAACTAATGTGCAGCATATTAACTTTATTAAATAGTCGTTTCCCTTGACATGTCAGACTTTTTCAGGGGCTTGTCTTTATCATTCAAACACACTGATTGGTTTTCTTCTCCTGTCACTGAAATGTCAACCAACACTGTGTTTACTTACAATTGATTTGGTTCCCTTTATAATTAAAGCAGTAGTTTTGGAAAAATACACTTATTTGCTTTTAGTTGCCAGGCAACCCGTTGAGACTCCCAGCCAAGAAATGATTTGGCACATAGCCCCTTGTAAAAAAAACACATAAAAATTGTCATTTTGACTTTATTTTTTTTTGTACAGACACAAACAAATGAGAGATCTGACGTGTAAATAAGCGCTTGGTGGATTGGTTGCTTTTCTTTGGACAGAGCCAGACTAGCCATTTCCAGTCATCGTGCTAAGCTAAACTAATCAGCTGTTGGCCTTCAATAGACAGACATGAGAGTCGTATATCATTTCACTCTCCGCTGGAATGCAAATCAGTGTTTTTCAGTTCAGTGAAAGGTATGAATGTTTGGATTTTATAAAAACTGATGCAATAACTTCCTTTAAAAATATTCAGAAGTATGGTGAAATACCAAGTTTAAAGCACTTATGATTTTTTTTTTTATTTTTTTTTTTTGGAGGCAGAAAATGGGAATGCCACCCAGAGCGAGAACAGCAACATTGTGTGTCCCGGGGGAGTTCTCCACAGCTGAGAGGCTGCATAATGTGTGTCCTGTTAGCGAGCATCGGGGCTTATGAGAATGCATTTTGAGTAGATGAAAGTCAGACAGGATATGTTGGACGGGATGGCAGATGTAGGAAATGCCTTGCTTCCTTGTTGTAGGTAACGTCCTGTGGGAGTGAGTCTCCGAGGGCGAATCAGACGCAAACTGTCACTCAAGAAAACATGCACAGAATAGAGACACGGATCAGTGTTTGCACATGTGGCACTTTTAATTAGGTGAAAAATAGGAAGTTTGATCTCTGTCATCCTTTCTTTTCTCGTAGCCTCTGATGCACACTGGTTGCTGGGTGATAAGAGTGTGATTGACACTTGGATCGGAAATAGATCTCAGAGCCGGAGAACATCACACCCCGGCACTGAAGGTGGGAGAAACCAAGTTTACTTTGTGAGAATATGCCCACATACGCATCTGTGCAAACACACGTAGGATCAAGCATGGGTTTTTTTTTTCTCACGACCTCACACGTCACACCGTCGCCGTGTGTGTGTCCCATCGGGAGTCTGAAAGCTTAATTGCCAGTGTCAGACAGCGCGTCTGTTTAAATCTCGAGGCGTGAGTCAGACTGTCGGTGATATCATCGGCTCACCTGACATCGTCTTGATTCCTGAGATTGCAGAACTTTCTGTAAAAGTACAGAAGTGATGCGTGTTGTATGGCTGGTTTTGGAGAGAAGCGCTATCAAATGCATGATTTGATGGGTTTGATGGGAAACGGACTAATGTGCTGAGACGTTATGTTGCAAAGGTTTGTAAAAGACAGCCGTGAATATACCCAGAGATTGACCGTTTTACATCCAACCCCTGTAACAATTTGAAAAACGATTGCATCCAAACAAATGCTAAATGGTTCCCAGCGTTGAAAAAGGCCTAAAGTAAGCTTCAACTTGAGGTTGTGAGAACTAAAAGTGTTTTGTGCGTTTCCCTCGTCACACCAGGCATCAGAGACACACAATACAAGCAACAAATGGATGAACAAGGAAAGCAAACAGAAATCTGTCTGATGTTCCTTCGCTGAAGTTACACGTTTTGTTGCAGAGGTTAATAACACAAGAGCAGAGACAGTAAAGACTGAAACCAAAAGCATACAAATACTATATATACACACACAAGTCACCAGCCAGTTGAAAGACAGGCTGCAATATTGTGGAGAAGGGCAACAGAGTTCAGAAGGAACAAAGCTGAATAAATGGATTTGACACTTCCCCCAAATTGACACTTGAAGCGAAATGTAAATGCAAATGGTGAGTTTCTTCATTGCTGTTGTTATTTTTCTTCCATCTTGAAGTGGGCCTACTCATCTTGCACTGGCATCCACAAATCGTTTAATAATCAAATTGTGAGGTGACTGACGATTCCCGCCACTAATAGAGGGAGTTCTCCAGTGCGTTGTTGCTTGTTTCAGACTGTGTTAACATTTGTGACCATTCATGGACAGATTTCATGTTCTGGGTCTGTATAGCATTGATGGGAAACATTTCATTCCCCCCCCCCACAAAATCCATATTAGTAATGGAGAAAAATGTTGAAATAAATCTTTTTAAGACGTTATTCTTGGAATATTGTGAACAGGTGTTATTTTATGTGACTGTATATACATGATAGATTATTTCCTCAGTAACTTTGCCCCGGAGTAGTAAACTTTGTTTCATCTCATTTCATTTCTTTTTTTAGAACTCATTCATTCAGATGTAAAAGCTCAGATCAATGAGGCATACAGGCCATTAATAAATACGTTCAAATCTCTCTCTCCCTGAAAATACAGCCCTGTCAGCCTACTTCAGCACACAGCCTGACCTTAGACTCTGTGTGTCTCTGTGTGTGTGTTTCTAATTTTTTAGAAAGTCAGCAATAAAAAGATGAGGGAAATTAATAATTTTTGTTACGCAATAATCAAAATGTGATCTATGATCGCGTTGATTAATTAGGATGAGACATTCAGTGGGTGTGACTATGATGTTCCTCAGTACCGATGAGTAATTATTATACTTATAACAAGACTTTAAAAACCATTATAGTTTATAGAAGTTGTCAGTAAAGCACTTAGGCTATTAAACAGAGCCCATGACAGGTCTTAATTATTATATTGTAACTCATGTGTGTGTGTGTGTGTGTGTGTGTGTGTGTGTGTGTGTGTGTGTGTGTGTGTGTGTGTGTGTGTGTGTGTGTGTGGTGAGCTAGGATAGTAGGCAGAGCCCAGAAACAGTCAGACATGATTTGACACAGCAGTGCAATGAACAGACCAAGATCAGTGATGTCATCTGATGTTTGTCCATCTATTGTTCTCCAGATCTGCTATCAAACAGGATGTGATTCTTGTTCACCAGTGAATTATTATATATAACGGGGAATCTAATTTCCCTTTTGACCAGCGTGTTGGCCCATGGCCAGTTTTCCGTCTCAAATTTGCCGTTCATATTCATAATCGTCAGAGGATTCATCCGAATATCGTTGCCGATGCCTTGACCTTCTCTCCAGAACCACCATCAGACCAAATGTTCCTCTTGCACACGATCGATATTAAAATCTAATTGGTGTGAAACATTCTGTTATACTTTGAAACCAGGACAGACACACAAACATATCCATAAACATCCTCATAGACAAAATGTTCAGCGCATGAAGCCTTCTTCTGTAGAATCACGAAAGAATCATTTTTTTTCATTTTATTTCGTCTCCACACTACCAACTCTAACAACCACGCCAGAGAAGACACAGTTGAAGGAGCAGCCCATCACTTTGGGACATAAGTTAATCCAGTTTCTTGCCAAGAGTCCGATGAGTCGTTTGATACCACTCTTCATATCTGTAAATATGAAGCTACCGCCAGAATGCAGCTCAGTTTAGTGTAAAGACTGAAAACATGGGGAAATGGTTGAAAATGTTCTTCCTTCTAGCATAAAGCTGTCTAATGAAGACATTATATATTTTATTTAACCTTTCAGACGGAGCTTGGTTAGCCAGGCTTTAAAGCTAAGCTACCCGGCTGCTGGCTGTAAGTTCATATTGAAGGGACAGATCTGAGAGTTTTATCATCTTCTAATTCAATACTTGGCAAGAAAGTGAATCAGCTTGTTTCAAAGACTATTCATTTAAATTACGTCTTTATACATTAAGCTAAAAGCTTTATGTGCTGGAATTAAACTACATTTGCTGAGGTCAAGTCATCAGACTGAAATCTCACATTTGTATTCGTACTGTTCATCTGTGCATGTTTTGGGGCTCTCTTCCAAAAAAGTCTAATTTGTCGTTTAGTTTTTTTAACTGGACCAACTAACTGATAAGTTGTAACCACTAACAGACAGCAATCGCCTCACCACAGACTTGTACCGCAAAGAGGAAAACGTCACAGTAACGGCAGTGGGAGGAGCCATCCACAGCCCACGCTTCCCCAACGCTTACCCCCGGAATCTCCTGTTGTCATGGAAACTGCGTTCGCCACCAGGGAGCCGCATACACCTGGAGTTTGACGCACACTTCTGCCTGGAGGAGGCCGACAACGGAGTGTGCAGGTAAAACGTGAAAAATCAGAAAGACGGAGGGAGAACGGGGGGATTAGAGGAGAGGAGAAAAAACAGATGAAAAGGAGAGTGATGACGCCTGATGGAGGCATGATGGGTAGAGGTATGAAATGATGGAGAGGACTGGTTGAGGTGACAGAGAGGAGAATACAAGTTAATGGAGATGTCTGAAGTTAAAGGACATACAAGAGTTAACGGTGACGTCTGTGAACGTGGTGTGTTCATACATGCACAAGAGCGCACCTATCAAAAAGCTGCGATTGAAGGTAGAAAAGGGTATACGAAGGTATAGGGGGGTGGAATCACTTAGACAGAGATGGATAGCTGAAGTTTGCTTTCTTGGCAAGAAGTCTAAGAAGTTTGTCCTTGGGTTGAGAGGAGAAAATAAACTTTTTAATCCCCATATGCAAGTCAGCCGTCTTTGTAAGCACTTTGCATGAAAGACAATGAGGAGCGGCAGGGGGAGGAGAGATTTGGAAAGGTAGGAAGAGGGAGAAAGCAGTTTTGCCTGGTTCTTCAAAACTTGCTTGCCAAGTTGGCTGTATGTGTGCATCCGCACGTGTGCTAATAAATGGGCTCACTAATTGACTTGGGCACTTATTGCTGGAAAATTAACAAAAAAAACCTTTCCTGTAAAATACTTACTGTCTAGTTTGGCAGCGTAATTTGAGAATGCAAATTGTAGACAATAACTTGTAGGAAAATTTGTTTAAAACAAATTGGCGCTTAGTTTTGTAGTGCCGGCCATACTTTTTCATTGTTTTTGATAATGTACTCACCAAAGTAGTTGCAGATATACAGAATAGCTTATTCTTATTCCTGCCGAGTTAGACAAGGAGGGCGATGCCACCCTCATATCTGTACAACATGAAGCTGGAACCAGTAGCTGGTTAGCTTAGCTTAGCGTTAAAATGGAAACCTAGCTAGTCTGGCTCCAACCAAAGATGACAAAATCCTCCACGTTCCATCTTGTTTGTCTAATCAGTAGCCTAGCAAAACAAACCTGTAGTGAAGGTTAGCCGTTGCCGTAGCTAGTTGTCTATGCTGAGCCAACCTGCTACTGCCTGCAGCTTCATATTTAGCGTACGGACATGAGATTGGTGTGGATCTTCTCATTGAGGTCTCAGTAAGAAAGTGTATTAGTGTATTTCCCAAAATGTCAAAGAACTGCCTTGATTTTGACATAACATGTCAAAATCAAGCAGATAAAGCAGATTTCGATTTAAGTAGATGTGTAACTGTGACCATTTCCATTTCTGAATTTCCAAGTATATTATTTTACCGCTTTTCCTTAACGTCTTTCTTCCATTTGTGCAGACACATCCATCCATTAATGTTTTGGTTTGTTTGTGTGTTTGTTTTCCAGTTTCATTGTCCTTTTCTATTTTCTTGACCTATATCAATTACCATCGTCCATCTTTCCCTTTTTTCCCTCCCACACATCCATCTACCTCTCCATCTCCATCCCTCTCACTCCAGGTATGACTTTGTTGAAGTGGAGGACCAATCGGAGACCAGCACTATAATTTGGGGTCGATGGTGTGGGCAGAAGGCCCCGCCTAGCCTCAACTCCAAAACCAACATGCTAAGAGTCACCTTCAAGTCTGACGATTACTTTGTCGCAAAGCCGGGATTCAAACTTTACTACTCGCTGCTGGTGAGATTCCACTCAAACACACACACACACACACACACACACACACACCTGACAATGAATCATGAGCGGTTGTTTGAGACAGAGCTTAAAGTTTTAGGGGGTTTTTTACCACTGCAATGCTCCAGGTAGAATGCTTCTTTCACTCTTTTACCTCCGCGATAAAAAAAATGAGAGATGGGATGATCGGGGGAGATGCAGATGGGGGGAGGAAGAGAGAGAGGGGAGGATCTAGCAACACAGCCGGTAAAAATGCCAAAACGTATTAGCCAATTGTTCTCTTCTCACACGTCCTCCCGACAGCAGAAGAGAGGTGGAGGCATAGGGGAAAGACGACAGGAGGGAGGGCGAGGATGAGAAAGTGTTCTCTTAAAGGCTGTCAAACGAACGGATAAGGAGATTAGCTTTGTCATTCTGTCAGGGAGAGGAAAGAAGAAGGAGAGGGGAGAGTCTGATTTGAAGATGTTCTCCCTCCCTCTAATCAGAGGGAAAAGAGGAAGAGAAAGCTGTTGTAATGTTCGCTGGCTTCCTCCTTTTAGAAGTGCAGAGGAAAGAGAGGTGAAGAGACGCAGCATCACAGCAGGGCTGAAGTGGTGGCATCACTTATTATCAAAGAAAAGGAAAAACAAAAGACGTGTATGAGCACAGATGACGTAAAGGGCAAGATCCTGTATTTACGGACCATCTTTCACTTTCACACAGTCACTTTTGTAGTTGAAAGCTCTACACGTCCCGGGAAAGTAATCCTTTTATCACCCAAAAATCGAAGAAGCACTAAGAGCTTTTTTACTTGAAGGATAAATCCATCCTATTGTCAACAAATCCTATGAAGAGACCAAGACCATAATATTGTAGTAAGACTGTGGACTATATATATAAATATATATATATAATATATACATTTATGACTATTTTAATAGACAGACACCCATTCAAATAGTAATTAACTGTATGTTTGAACCAGATAAGCCCTTAACGACCTCAACTAAAAACACAAGAGATTGAAATTCACCACGTTCAACCAGCATGAGGACAACAAAGTAAAAGTACACCAAGAAATATCCCTCTGTCTCACTGCTTCTCTCCCCGTCTCCCCTCCCGTCTCAGCCTTTGTTATTCCTCCCCTGGTCAAATAATCATTCAAAACAGAATCCAACTCCTGAGGTTTATCTATTTCATCCATTTTACCATTTTTTTTAAAGATACCCCGCGTTTGAGTGCGGGTTTGTATCTCTCCATCTTCCTCGCGCGCTCACAGCTTGCCTCCAGCTAGACCAGAGCTGTGTGTGTGGCTTAATTTAGCAGGTCTAATTTGTTCTCTCAAGACCTGTCGAACAGATAAGAGGGAAGGGAGGGGGAGAGGAAAGGAGGACGAGAGAGGCAGAGGGAGGATGAGGAGAGGCAGAACTGGGAAGGGGGGGAACAGGTGTCAGAGATGGTATCAGCATGTCGGCTAATGGCTAAAACAACATGAACTGAGAGAGGCAGAGAGGCGTTTGTGGGGTAGCCAGACCAGGGTTGACTAGATGGAGGGGAAAGCATGAGGGAGAGCGAATCATCTGACAGCATACGGGGAAAAGAGACTGGATGAGGACCAAAAGATGAAACCCATTCTGTGTTTCAGATCTGTGTCGGCCTTGTCCATCTAATACCCGAGCAGCCTCACCTCTCGTGTGTGTGTCACAATGATCACCAGAGAACGTGTGACACTGTGACGTAGTCCAGAAAATGCCACTTCACGCGTCTTGGATTTGATCTCACCGTCTCACTAAACTAGGGAGAAAGCAACACACACCACGGAAGGTTTAAGTATCACCTGTCTGACTCCTGATCAGATCAGCCACTCGCCGGTCTGTGGGCAAGAGAGCACCGATCTGTACGGGCGAGGGAGGCGGCGTCAGCGAGGGCCGCAGAGACAAACATCGGTCTCGCTCGTCGCCCGTATGCGAGTTCTCCACGCTCCTGTTCCGCACACAGCAGGACGCCGCTGAGCGCCAACGCCGTAACTCAACGGCTGAAGTGGCAATTTACTCTTTTATTTTCATTTTTCTTCACTTGAAGCCGATACACAACAGCTTCAGGAGCATCCACACCACCCGCTGTGCTGAGAGGGAGGCTTACGCAGATTTACATGTAGCCCCGGGAAAACCAAGGCGGATTGCAATCAGATATGTGATCTGGCTTATTGAGACACATACGGTGTGTATATAAAATGTTGGGTCGGTCTTCACAGATCTTTATGTCTGATGTAAGAATATGACTCCTCCCCCTCTCCAATGAAACAAAAGCCCAACATCTGCAACACTCCAGTCAAACAGAGGTCTTACTCATTATTCATGTCGCTGTTTTCCCCCCAAATCATTATTCTTTGATCCTTTTCAAATATTATTTTTTTTCCAGCGAGTGTGATTCATCATCTGCAGAGTAAGCTTACATGAAGTAATGAGTGCTTCTGATTGCACAAGACAAACATTTTAAGAGCCACTTCATTTTGGTTAGATAGGTTCAAAGAAACACTGCGAGTGCACAAATCATTAAAGTATTGTGAACGGGAGATATTCCTTCCAATATTGATTTCACTGCTTCAGATGATACAAGTAACACTAATGTAATACGGATGGGTATTCTTGCTGCTGAGGTGCAGTGGGAAAAAGACTATTGATCGGGAAATATGATCCAAATATGAGTCATGTTTGCTTCCCATATGGGCTGATATTCCACTAAATATGACAGAAAATAGAACCAACAACACCTTCAAGTGTGTGCGATAACACCTAATGATAAACAGCACCTATTGAAGACACTAGTTATCACAGTAAACATCATGAAAAGAAACATTCTCCTGGAAATGAGCTCCGTCTCGGACACAGATGAGACGGCACAACGGCTGGAACGTCCTCTAGCTGTGAGCGAGATAAAGGGTCATGCGGAGGGGAAAAAGTCGACAGGGAAACGCTTTTGCCTTCCTCCCCGTCCACCGCACACTAAATCCTCGGACGCTCCATCGTCCGACTGTACAAAATCGAGGTTGAAAAGGGTAGCTCCCTGGTGTCCCCTCCACTTGACTGCAACTGTAAATAAGAATGTGTTCCCTCACCGCGGGTGAATATAGCCGCATCGCCTGAAATAGTACTTTTAGCTTCCATTACAAGTATTGCTTCTGAATTTAAGGCCACAGGCCTTTGGAGCATAACATAACATCCATCCGCTGACAAGGAAGGGATCTGCACGTACATGATTATGCTACTGAGTTCCAGCAAACGTTTGCAACACACAAACATGTGAGAGGGTCCGATCACGCGGTTGTCAGGTGACCGCAGCTCGCACGCTCCGAGGCTTTCAGTCCTCCCTCGACATCCTTGTCTCTTAAACTTTTTATTTTCCCAACCACTATTAAGTGGCCCAGATGTGCTCGATGGAGCATTTAACCTTAAAAGGAGATGAGACCAGGAATCTTTAAACATGCATGGAACCGCTCGTGCACACGCACGCTCTTACAGGAAACCTCCTGAACTCAATCACAGCTGGCGTCGGCGTGCGTTTACGTGTACGAGGACATTTATCCAGGCAGCATGCGAGAATCTGTTAAACAAAAAAAATGCCTGCACACTGACAGGCTTTGATGTCAACTCTATTACATTAGCGTGCACACACACACTCAAACACACACACACACACACACACACACACACAAAGTGAGGGCACAGTGTCTTTGAAGTGTGGTTGAGACAGATTTACTGTTCCATATTGACCGGGGATGGTATTTAAGACTCTTCAAGGAGAGGGATTTGATTGCCTGTGAGATTGTGTGTGTGTGTGTGTGTGTGTGTGTGTGTGTGTGTGTGGTGTGTGTGTGTGTGTGTGAGCATGTGGGAGAGAGAAAGGAGAAGACAGAAAATGTGTGCGTGCGTGCCAAATATGTAAGTCTGATGAGTGTTCACCATCTAAACGTGCTTTGACCAGAGTCTGACTGCCTCCGCAGACGCACAGAGAGGCATGCTGGGACCAGCTTTGCTGCAAATTCTCTTCAGATTTAACCGGCATGCTGACAGTCCATCAGTGAGACAGGCAGACACCTGAATGTCTTGGCTAACTTAACATGTGAAACTCCACCCCTCATGTTCAACAAGCTGTGTTCAAAAAAACTATTTGAAAAGTTTAAAAAAAGAAGCCCGTTGGCCTTTTTTAAAGCACTCAACCAGCTTCATAAAACAAAATATTTCCATTCATTCGATAATCATCTTTCCATTTCTTCTCGCTTGTCTGCTCAATTCATCAGCTGATATTTGGTCATTTCTTCTGTCCATTCCTGCAGTACGACTCTCCTCTGCCTGCATCCAACACCAACTGGGAGGCTGTCACAATGCCCATGGCGGTGAGTCATGCACACCCATACGCACTTTGTGTATTGTTAAAAATGTTTTGAACAGACATGCTTGAGCTCATGTTTAATCAAATATTTTTTTTGGAGGGGCGGAAACAGCCATTCAATCGAAGAAATAAATGTATATTTAATTGTTTAGTCAGAAAACGGTGTTATGAGCAGATTCTGTTCATAGATCCAACACATGCAGCCTACCTGCCTTCCAACTCATCCATCATCCCACATGCGTGTCGCCCTAAACACAACATGGGAACAATGGCTACACTGATAAATATGACATATGGCTCATTTGCATAGGCTAACACACCCACACACAGAACACATTCATGCATGTATGTACTGCATTCATTATGCATGAGGCCTGTGATGTAAAATGACATGGTTCCAGAGATTAATGTTTTTATAAGTACATCGGTATAATTTGTGTGAACCAGCGGTGGGGTTTGCTGACATATGTGACCATAATAATTAGTGTGCGTTGGGCTGCGTGGCAGTTTTTCTGCATGGAGTGATAATGGTTATGTGTGTGTGTGTGTGGGTGTATGGGTTTTTTTCATGTGTATGTATGGATGTGTCACACAGATGGGAAGTACATGCAAGGCTTGTTGGCCTCTTCAACTTTATATTCAAATAGCGCTCTGAAACATAATCAGAGCGCGTTGTTTTTCACAGTGGCGTGAGGCTGTTTTACATTAAGTTCATGTCGGCAATTGTTCGCACATTACTGAGCAAACACATTTTTTTTTATTATAATGGTGAGATTATTTTTTGCTTGAATTTGCACAACAATGGTAGCCGGGCGGTTTGGAAAAGAAATCTTAATTTTGAAGTGAAGTTTTTTCAAGCATGCGATGATTTCTAGCATTTTCAAGTTCGGTCTGAGCTCCATCTCACAGACTGCTGTCAATGCATACATGTTCGTATACATATACAATATCCATCACAGTGGGTTATACTAAAGGCTATCGGTCACACAATGGAGAAGCCCCAGGGGAAAAGGGCTATATTACTGTGGTTCTAGTGTATCCAGCAGCATCCGGGCCAAGTCTCCCTTTTCCATTACACTCCTTGTTAACAGTCTGATTAGGAACTTGAGTTACAAGACTGGACTTGGTAATAGAAATGCATCACAGATTTAGAGAAGCTACATCATGTAGTGTAAGTGTAAGACACTGATGGACCTGGACGTCAGGTCAAGATGTCTCCTTGGAAAATCTGTTTCCCATTTCACTAAAAGCTCTGTCTGAAATGTTTAGTGGGGATCCCCTTAATGACCACACGTGTTAGACGAGTCTGTGTGATAAAAAGCAACTATGGCAGGTTATCTGCAAATCTTCCCATGAATCCTTGAATTCCTTTTCAGTGCTTGCACAGAAAAGCTAATGCTTCATTAGCTGCAGAATCCTATCTCTGTGTACCTGTTAATTCCAAATTCCATAAAAAACAACCTTCAGCATAGCCACCTGACTCCCTACCAGAGACTGCAAAACATCACTGTGACTTATTGCCCTTTAAATGGAGTTGTATCATAACTCTGTGCTGCATAACTGGTGGAAATAATTGGTGGAAGAAATAATAAAGTGACCCACATTATTTCCAGGAAGGTTTGGTCCCTGTGATCTGCTGAATGTGCTGTAGGTAATGATGTTACAAATGAAGCAATGCTAAAGTTAGAAAAGGCTCAAATGAATCATAGAGTCCTAATTTCTTGTCTATACCTCTTAGCAGGACAGTGCTGGAGGGCAGATGCAAGCAGCAGTCACGGAGGTCCCTTTCTCATTGGAGGATTTGGACCGGACCATAGCCGCCTTTGACACTGTGGAGCAGCTTCTGAGGTCTCTGAGCCCAGAGACCTGGAGACAGGACCTGGACAGCATCTACACTCAGACACACATACATTACAGATCCAGGGCCTATCATCTGGCAAGCAGACACAATAAAGGTATGATGGATTCAAATCTTATACCTTTTATAAGCTATTCAGAAAACTTTCCACACAACAACAAAAAGAAAACGTGACAGAATAAGCCTTGCAGAATACTAAACCCTAACAGTTCATGTCCCTGCTTGTGCTCTTAGTAAGCCGCTAATGATCTTCATCTGGCCGTAATATCATTGCTGCAAGTGGGATGCGCCGATACACGAGTAGACACTTTTCCAATACAGAAGTATGAGTAGATATGATGAAAGAAGAGACCGGATTTGCTATCAAACTATAAACTAATAAAAAGTTAAAATGTAAGAAAGAACCAGTTTTACAGCAATGAAGTAGTAAAGTACAAAGATGCCCTACAATTTGGTGTCCGACTAGCAAGAAATTAATATTCTAAGCTCCGATGCGATGGCCTCGAGTAAAAGTATCAAAAAGCTGTAGTTAGTACTTGCAACCCTTTTATGAATGGGTTTTTTTTGGAGGTCATGAATGTGGAATTTAATGCTTAATGGGGCTTAACAATTCTCGTGAGGATCGCACAATTTTTCATTTTATATTAAGCTTAATTACAGGGGGAAATTTGCAGCCATGAATAAAATCTTTGTTTTTAATATGTCACTTGGCGTAAGTGTGGATCGAGCTCTCAGTTTTTGTACATGTTGTATAAAGTTGATATGTATAAAGAGATATTTGTATAAAAAGTATAAAAAATATATATAGTATATATCAGTATTCTATTTCAGCATGCAGTAAATACAAGAAGAGGCCAGTGTGAGTATTTCACAGTATTTTGCTGCAGACTGGTGTGATATAAATAATACTATATATAATGATAACGTGTAATAGAGGGGCAGGGCGAGCGTGCCACATGGTGCTGACCAAGAAAGACCCACACAGCTGGAGGGCCGTTGCATCGTAAACTCAGTGGCACGGCATTGCAGAGGGGAAACTCTACGGCTCGGTAATTTGGAGAAAATGACTAGTCTGGGCTGTGGTGACTGAGATGGAGACACACCGCTGCCGTGTGATGAAATACAGCACAGGTGACAGAAAACATGGAATGAAGTGTTGCATATTCAGCGCTGGAGTTTATTTCTAACACCTTTAACACTTCATTTAGTAGGAGAAACTTACAGTAGGAAAAACAGCATTTCTTTTTTTTTTTTTTTAAAGCATTCTGATGAATTTGGGTGTGAAAGTACTTTCTGTACTTTGAAGAGATGTATAAAGAAATGAAAATGTCTTCTAGTTACATAAAATATGATTTGTGGGGGGGGAAAAGAACCAGCTCAACATAGTGTGGCATGACTAAGCTGTTGCATCATCAAATAAGCCACTTGCCCTCTAGCGAGTCTAAAAGTGAGTCAGTGAGGGATTTAAGGTGACGCAGGACCAGCGGTTCAAGGCACTTCTTTGCTGTTTAGTCAGTGCCAACGACCCGGAGTCAGTGAGGCAATAGATTTTGTCCTAAAAATGCACAGAGGTAGCAGATGTCTTGGCTTGAATACGCTTATTACACACACATATACACACAATCATGTGACAATGTGTGTGTGTCGACTGTATAGAAGCATTCAAGCTTGAAACAGACTCAAGTACTTTTGTCTCTCTCACCTGTGCCTCCATATCTCTCTCCGTCTTTCTGCCCGGCGGCTCCTTACTAAACATTTGCACCTGACAGCAAATCCATCTCCATTTATCAGTGCACGCGTGTGCTCGGCTGGCATTAAAAGGCCGCCGTATGTGAGGACTTTGTGTGTGTGTGTGTGTGTGTGTGTGTGTGTGTGTGTGTGTGTGTGTGTGTGTGTGTGTGTGTGTTGCTTTACTACGGAAAGGTGGATATGTGCTGCAGGTCTTTGATACACTGTACAGGCGCAGCTCTCTCTAATTGGAAATTCAGGCGGTGCAGCGGAGCAGAAATCTGCCACAGTCAGCAGCTTAGCTTTGTTTTCATTAAGACACACACACACACACACACACACACACACACACACACTCAGAAGCGCTCTCCTTTGTTCACAAGGACAGTAAGTCAAATCACGTGAACAACTGGGGCACTTTTAAGTAACAAACACATGAATAATTTTACAACAAATAATAATAATCTCAAACTTTTCCCACACTTTTTTGTCGTGTTGGCAGCTTTGTGAGTGACAGCCATTCTCGCGGTCTTGCTCTCTGTCTTTTTCTCCTCTACAATCCCTGACAGGGTTCCAGGCCACTGCCTTCCTGAGATTACACTTATTCCCCTTAAAGAGACACAAGCTCGGCCCGGCCCAAGCCGTACACACACATCTACACACTCGCACATGGCTTTGCATTCGTCCTCACTCATATGGTATGAAGGTGCACGGTTGTCCCCTGCGTTGTCCCTCGGCAGCGATGAAGGAGCCGGAACCATCACCTTGCAAGGCGTATAAACAAACATTACTAATGGTGGACACCGCCGTGACTTTTGATGTCCATCAATGATGTCATCATCTATTAATGGTCACTTGGAAGTTAAATATCTTCAGTAAAAGCAAAACAACAGAAATGACGGGTCCTCCTGTCCTTTTCTTAACAAAGGGAGATGCGGGTGAAGAAAAGATTTCTATGATTTGCATGCTCTGAGCAAAGATGCTCATGCTCATTATATTTAGTGTCGCAGACGGAGCATGTAGTCCTGATGTGCAAAAAAAAAAAGAAGACTAATCATCACGAAAATAAGAAACCAGTCACAAACTTTTAAGATGAGGCTAATTTATTATATCTTAAAGAAAAATGTTTTAATTCATATTCCATACAGCCTTGTATAAAGAGGTGACATGCATGAGTCTTTTTTTAAATGTTACGGTTTCTTTAATTGACAGCTCATTTGGATGTTTTCATTTGAATCTACAGTTGAGATACAAAAAAAAAAATAGAAAGAAAAACTTAAATTGTATTTATTTATTTAGTTTATTTTATTTAAGGAGCAAATTGTTGAAAACTGAAATGTGTCCTACACACACACACACACACACACACACACACACACACACACACCTGTTAATACTTACACATACAGACATAATCCAATAATCCAAATCCCAAACACAAAAACAACACCTCCAGTAGCGTCCCTTTGCTACAATACTTTTCTATATGACCGTCATACCTGATGTTGCCACACATCAGAACGGGCCTAAGATGAAACACGTGCTGCTAACACGGCCAGTTTCACCACAATCAATGTGCTCAACGTAAATAATGCACCTCCTGCCTTCACCTCTCTATATATTATTAAAGCAAATTATTATACAGCCTGCACTTCCCTCTTCATTGTTGTTCATTGGGCTGCCATGCTTTGTGTCATGAATAGAACCCCCCCCACGATATCTTTTTGTGAACAATTGCTTATTGATTATCAATGCCATTAGGCTTCCCTTGACCCTTGTGCTTTGCTCACACACACACACACACACACACACACACACACACACAGACACTGACACTGACACTGATTGACAGTCATTTGTCATTGTTATACTAACATGGAGGATGTTAGTATAACAATGAACAATCTTCATTGTTGCAGCGAAGCTACAACACGAGCCACTCTCACCACGTGGCGCTGTAGTCGTACTTCACCGCGAGTGTGGATTTTGAATTGTCCTTTGTTCTTGTATCGGGTCGCAAAGGCCTCATTGCACTTCAATGAAGTGAAAAATCTAGTAATGACCTCAGAGCGTTTAATTAATCTTCACTGCAAATTAACTTGTTTAAAGAATATCGCATTTGTTTCAAAGAAAGGGATTGTCCCATTTCACCCTCTGTTTGGCTCCATGTGCTGTAAAAAAGAGAGTCAAACAGCAAACTTCACCTTGTACTGACTGTAGAAACGGCACTCTATACATGCAAACCCACGCTTCTTTCTTTGGGTCTCATAATGGTAGGTCTCCACACGGCAGGCTGTGTCGTCTCCGTCCTCGTCTGCAGGTCAGAACGAGCTGCAGACGGTGTGCAGGCCTTGGGTCGGGTCAGGGCCGAGTCCTGAATTAATCCTGATCGCTGCACGGAGCCATGATACGCTGGCTCCCATGCGGCCACTTTAACCCTGATTTGGTGGGGACGCGGTGCAGAAAGGAGGTGGCAATAAGGGGCAGCCCCTCATTGTGTGGGGCCTGAATAACATCCAGCCTGCACAGACTCACCGTCACTGCCTAAAGACCGAGCTCTATCCAAAACTCCTCTTGGGTCAGAACAGTCATATTCTACCATACAGGTGAACGCATCAGCGGTTTCTCCTTGTCGTGTTCCTTTTTGCTGAGAGGTGGTCCAGTCGCCCTCTTGGAAAAGTGGTTTCTGTGGGTAGCGAAGCGCCAGACAGTATCCGTGTGAACAACATTTTTGAACCATTGTAGGCGGCCAATGGAGAATCCTATCCTATCTGCACCAACGAGGTGATTCTCTCTAAAGAGATGACTTGAAGAAAGTTGATACATTCAAACTACAACCAATGAGTTTCCCCCTCTTCCTCTTCTGGCCTGTGTTCTCCTTTTCTGCTGTTCCTCTACATACACTTGTTGTTCAAGTTGTACATATATTTAATAGACTGTCAACCATTTCCATTCAGTCAATGTTGAGCATATTTGTTTATATGTGTCATCGTCTTCGACATGTCACACATATTTCTATTAATAATGATACGAAGTCCAACACGGGAAACATAAAGACAGCTTAACCAGTGAGTTATCTCCTCCCCAGTTGATCTGAACCGTCTCTACGACGACGTCAAGCGCTACAGCTGTACGCCTCGCAACTACTCCGTGAACCTGCGCGAGGAGCTGAGGGCCACCAACGCCGTCTTCTTCCCCCGCTGTCTGCTCGTCAAGCGCTGTGGCGGCAACTGCGGCTGCGGAACGGAGAACTGGAACAACGGCTGCACCTGTCAGGCCTCCAAGACGACGAACAAGCTACACGAGGTAAGTCTTTGGCCTCGAGGCTCGCCGGCGGTCCTGTCGAAGCACCGCTCACAATGATGGAAGCGATGGCGTGAAGGACGGAAGAATGCCCTGTCAGTTATTAGGGATTTAAAAAACCTCCTAATTAAAAAAACCTTGAGCATAATAGTAGACCTTTCAAAAAAGCCTATTATCCTTTTAGGTTTTGACCCTGGCTGATTCCTATTCGCTGACATGCCGTATGTAAAGCATTTGTTAGATATTCATTGCGTAAGCATCGGCATGGAGGTTTAGCACGCCTGATGATTATTCCGTTTTTTTATTTTTTTCTGCACCACAAGGGGAGAAAAATGAAACTTCTCTAAACTGTTCTGACATGTAAAGACTTTCTGTATGTTCTATTTTACACATTTTATTTATTTCGAGGTTAACTTCAGTTCAGACTGGGGTTTACTCAAACAGCACCATCGCTTCAAACTCCCACTACTTTCATTTTAGATGTAAAAAGGTGTGTAATTTAGTGAGCGAGTGAGTGAGAAGGGGAGAGATATTGGGCGTGCAGAGGCAGGCACCTCATCGACCAACGAAGCAGTGATGCAAAATCAGCCTTACTACGTGGGCCTCCATCCCTTCCTCTCCAACCCGTCCATATCTCTCTCAGTGCATTGTTAGCGTTCTATCACTCTATTGCTTTTCAATGTATCTCTTTGCACCATTCTTGTTCTTTAAGCCTGTCTTCCCTCCATCTCTTTGTGCCTTTGTTCTTCTATAGCTTCATTCTCTCTCCTCCTCTCCTCTCCCCTCCTCTCCCCTCCTCTCCCCTACCCTCCTCTACCTTCCTCTCTCCTTTACCCTACTCTCCTCTGTCCTCTCCTCTCCCCTCCTCTCCTCCCCCTCCTCTCCCCTATTCTCCTCTCTCCTCTCCTCTCCCCTCCGGCAAGTCTTAGACCTGCAACTGCCTCCCTCACTGACTTTAACTTCTAAAGAAACACATTATTACTCACACTATTGTTTCAGTGCCAGGAAGTCGTGACATAAATCACGGCCGGCCTCACTTTCACTGAGCTCCTGAGAACAAATTGACTGCATCGGTTGCGGAACAATTTGTACTTCCACTCCGTTTTAACATTAGTAGTGACACCTGTGAACAATTTGATTCCCTCTACTTTTGAGAGAACACCTAAACGGAGCCTGTAGCCTCTTCTTTGGGACTTTATATTGTAAATAACGGTCTAACTTTTGTTTAAAACCACAATATTGCATACTTTCTAGACAAGCATATTCAGTCTAGGTTTATCTGTAATCTGTGTGTATTGTTGTTTGGTACAGTATATTTTCTAAGATGCTGTATACTGTTTGTTTTTTTTATTCGCTTCAGTCCCTTTGGCAGCGTGCCCTGGATGTTTCCCCGTCTGGGAAAGGCTCCAGTCCAAGTCACCGTGAAAGCAAATAAGAATGAAAGAATGTTAAAATAATACAGATTTCCAATACAGAATTCCAGCGCGGTCGGGTTGTGATGAACGAGATAAAGAGTGGACGTGTTATTGTTGTCTCGTGGCCCAAAGTACGGCGCTGCATTCTGAGAAACCTTGCTCACAATCTAATCTATATTTTGACGTCCTTCACATTTTTTTCCCTGTTCCTCATAATTTTCTCCACATTTCTCACGTCTTTCAAATTGGATTTATTGGCAGTCATCAACCGCTACGATTAAGTATTTTTCTGCCAGCAATCCACGCAAATGTTCTCTTCATCCCTTCTCCTCTGACTCCCTTAGGTGCTGAAGTACGCCCCGGACGTCACCCTGCAGCAGCGCCATCGGAGGCCGCGGGTGCGCTGGGTCATAGACGAGATCTTCCTCGCGCACCATGAAAAGTGTGAGTGTGCGTGTCCCTCCCAGCCGCCTCGCTGATATCACTCGGACGGGCACACGCACCTGGAACTGTTGGACGAGTTCTACTTTTATCTATTTTTGCAACGGACTTCAAATCAATTCCAGCAGCGCAGACACATGCAGCCAAAGAAGAAGGCGACAGTTTTGACTGACAAACCGCAGCTCGCATCATACACGGCGACATTTGTCCTCGCACCTAAAACACCTTCCTCTGTACGCAGGCCCAAGCTTGTACATCCATACATGTCGCCAGCCACATCTCGTTTCTTTGTTATTTAATTTTCCTGCAATTTTCCGTTTCCAACCCATCCAGAAAGCCAAATACAGAAGATTCTCCTTCAACAACGTACCTTGAAGAATAACACTAAATACTGTATCAGACTTACATTTTGATTTAAGGCGTTTAATGGGTGCCAAATGTGTGCACACAGTATTTTTTTTATGCTCCCATTTCATGTGTATGTATTTGCATTTCTTTGTGTTATGAAAAAAAAAAGTGTTTGTAGAAACTTAAGGCACTTTCTTGTGCCAGAAGCATGCGGAGATGAGTGAGCGTGAGACAGAAGGAGGGCGGGAGAGGGGCTGGACCAAGTGTAAACCAAAACAACACTTTATCTCGATGTGAAATTAACTGCCACCCTCCAGATCTGAACTGCACTCTTAATGAACACACACACACATACATACACGCTCTAGGCCCCTGCTCCTTTCTAAACACAAATAGTGTAGTTATTTATATGAAATTCTTCTCTGCTCTATTTTCCAGTGTAGCCCTCCTTTGATTGGAACACATTCCTGTCTGCATATATATCCACTCCTCCCTTTGTGTGTCCTTCCATCCATGCACTTCCTGCTCCTTTCCCTTCCTTCTCACTGAATCTCTCTTTCTAACACACACACACACACACACACACACACACTCTGACACTGACTAACACTTCCTCCCCCTTCATCATTCACTCTCTTAACACATCAAAGGGGACGTCAGACGAGGCTGCCGCGCTCCGCACGGCTTTCTGAGCGTTCCTGGCATTCCAACTGCTAGCTGGAATTCTGCTTACATGGATAAACCGGAGCCTCAGACCCTGAACATGGACTGTAAAGGGTTTTTGGGGTGTTGGGCCTGAAAAGGGTCAATCAAGCCACCTATTCATACATTAGCGGCACTTATTATGAGAGGAACCACTTCAAGATAAAACATAAAAAAGATTGCAGCGACTTCGGCGGTTTCAATCAACCTGTTCATATATTGAGCTGATATATTTTATTCATTTTTTTCCCATTAAGCTGCTTTTTTGTCCCCTCACAAAGATGCTCGCATCTCTCACTCTGCAAGTCTGCAGTAGCACCACGGTGGGAAAACAGGGATCTGTGAGAATTAGAGCAATATCCTTGGTTTCTACTGAAAATAAAACTGATTCTTAAGTGTGTGTGTGTGCGTGTGTGTGTGTGTGAGAGAGGGAGAGAGAGAGGGAGAGCCTGTCTGCCTGTAACAGCTCAGGAAGAGGTCCTTTTGTTCAAGGGGTGGAGGGTTACCAACAGTCTGCGAGAGCTGGCAGCCGCTACAAGCACGGGAATGGTCGACATGTGACTGTGCGTGCGAGCTGGTGTGTGTGTGTGTGTGTGTGTGTGTGTGGGTAGCCAGAGTATCAATGCGACAGAGCAAGAATTCAAAGTAACTGCTTATCATTTCCAAAACACATGACCCCAGCTCTGAGAAATAATACCAAAAAAGAAAATCAGTCATCTCTCCATCATCGTCTCCCGTGTGTGACACGCTCGAGCCCACTCGCGGGCCGGATTTACACCGAGAGAGAGAGAGAGAGAAAAATGGGATTTTACACACGGCTTTTGTTCTCAAAGAACAGAAAACGAGACGATTCCTCCGTCACAGTGAAACCCGATCAGCTGCGTGCCGGCGGGCGCTTTCATGTGCATGTGTGTACTGTAAGTCACGGGTGTTACCCAGCAGGTGGGAGACACAAAAAAAAACACTAATATCCCAAAAGGTTGTGCGGTAGCCACATTGCGAGGATTGAGAGGTGCACAGCAGCCTCACTTCATCGTTTTTGCCCTCCAGTGAGTTGCATTTTGAAACCCAAAGATAAACACAGCGCTTATACAGAGTGCCCGATTTGTTCAAATCTCAGGGGATGGTTGGCCGGTAAATAACCCAAATTTGAGTAACTCAGGAGCCAGATTGCGATTAGGTAGCGTATCATTTTCTGAGACTCTTTGAAGCAAAATGCTACTCCGGCTCTCATGAAAGCTGCTCCGAACGATGCAGATGTAGGTGAGGGGTGCGTGATCTTGTGCATCCTGTGTCTGCCAGTTTGCTGGAACGGTCAGCACATTCCATTGTTGCTTGCTCCAAAGTGACATTCCTGTTTCTTTTCCCTTCATAACTGCTTTGTTTTTCTCCTCCAGGACAATACAGCCACATGTAGCCTGTTTCAAGTTCAGCTTGTGTCATTGTTTTGGATTTATTGACATCAACTCAGACTTTCAGCTTCCCTTCTGATGATTGTACGCTCATGTTTTTAAACTAAGAAAAAAAAGTTAATAGTTCTGCTTTGCCGTTTTCAGGAAAAAAAAATAATCTGTACGCTTTACTTAAATAATTTATTGTGTATTTCTCTATTGTTTTATTAAAAGTATCAGCTAGTTGCCCTTCATAAATAAAGTGTTTTCTAGCATCACGGCCTCCGCTGCTTTCATTTTTGCGTTTTTGCTTTGATCAGATATCTGAAGGCAGTGATTTATTTATTATGGGACAATTGCTTGTTTGATCATCTGTAGAGGGTGATGGGAAATGTGATGCGTTTGGTGGATACCTCTTACTGGAAAGAGAAATGTAGGGAGAAACTGGGACAGGAGTAGCTGTGTAACACAAGAAAAAGAATGAGCTTTTATGCAGAACCATAAGGTTTTTTTGCTTCGCTGCTTTCAGAAACGTCCTTGCACACAAAACACGGAGCACACGAGTCACCATGGAAACCAGAGAAATGTTTTAAAAGGACAATTAGATGGATAGCAGAGATTGGACATGTGTGTGATTGTGTTGCGTGAGCCTACTATAATGTTTAACAAGTTCAGGATCTAGTTTAATACACTGTAAGTAGCACTAAATAGTGCTGCTCTGAATGTCATTTTTTATGATCCATATTTGTTCCTGTACTTTTAAATCGCCAATACATCAAGGCAGAACAATGCGAGCTTGTTTATTGATGATGGTTATTCTGCTCAAAGATCGTAAGACTGCTTCCGTCATCCACTTAGGATGTCTCCCTCCTGTACATCTTTCTTTATTTCCTCGCCCATATATGGACATTTGGAGGGTGTCTGATGCCAAATGTATTACCGCCCATGCCGTTTCATTCAACTCCTTTTCTATATCTCTTTAGGCCGTTTCCTGTCCCAGCAGTTGCCGTGGCAACCCTTCCTGTGCCGTTTATCATTACACAGCAGTCTCCCTTGTCCATCCATCCATCCATCCATCCATCCATTTCTCCGTCCATCCATCAATCCTTTCATTCATCACTCCATCACAGACTCCTTTCTGAGTTCGTTGGAAAGCAAGAAGTAGCCTAACAAAGTGGCCTTCTCCCGGTCCCCATGGAGACGAGAAGGACCGACTGAGAAACACACGGCGAGATAAACAAGAGCCAGCAGAATAAAGATGGTGGTTAAAAAAGTGAGGAAAATGTGAAGAGAGGGAGAGAGAGACATAATCGGAGAGAGAGGGAGAGAAGGTCGTAGAGAGAGGAGGCATGCTATTGCTGTTTGAAGCCATCATTCCTACAAGGCTGTTTTTGTGTCTGTCAGCAGCTTCTTATCTTTTTCTTGTGGGCAAACGCACACACACACACACACAAACACGCACTCACACAAACACACTCACAATGTAAAGTAGCTCTGTTTTACAAATTAAGCAGGCCTCATGCCGTGTTACAATATTGTTCTTAAACATGCAGTCATGTAAATGTCCCGTTGTTTACCTGCGTCGTTTGTTCAACCATCTCTACTGTGCTTCCTCATGCTCTAGGTTTTCTTTTGATCTTTATGCTACACACACATTTCTCATTTCCATTATTGTTTTCCTCTCTCTCGTCCCATGATGCTTTCCTTGTCTTCCTTATCAACACAAATCAACACCCAGCTGTAACCCAGGAAACCAGGAAATTAAACCATAAAACACAGAGGGAAACATCTGAGGACCTTTATCCAAACCTCTGTCACAGTATCTCTGTTACCCCTTTTCCACCGAGGCATTTTGAGGGCCGGTTCGGAGCCGGTGCCCAATCGCGAACCAGTTCTTCCTGTTTCCACAGACAAAGAGCCGGCTCTCGGCCTGGAAAACTGGTTCCCGAGCGGCCCCAACTCTTTGCTGGGCTGGAACTGGGCCCGGCTTACGTTAGGGGCTGGGGGCGGGGTTAACGCTCGAGGCAACGGGGGAAAATACGCCGCTGCGGAGTGCGGAGTTTTACTAACGTTATTCTTCCCGGTAAGTTTCACTTTTAAATTGTTTCACCTCGTTGCAAACCAACGACACAATTCTGTTTAGTTTACCAAGCTAGTGATTACGTTCGTAACAGCAGCAACTAGTGGCTTTGCTTCCTCGGGTAATGTAAGCTGACCGGCTAGCTAGCCCGCTAGCGGGATATTGCTAACAACAACGTTAGCATGCCACTTTCTGACTGCCGTTGGTTCACTAAACGTTACCAACTACAAACGTAACTTAACATCTGTGTTCGCAGCGTCGTGGACACGTTTGTGATTAAACCGCTGTTCTCTGGTTTGTGTTTGTAGAGCTGTCGGACATCGGCGATTTTGAACGGAGGTCCAACCTGCAGATGACTAAACATCAAACACTCCGATCTGTTCATCACACACTGTTCTACACTTTAAAAAAATGTTGTGATTTTAGTATTTTGTGTATTTTATTGTTATTGTATTATTTACCAAAATAAACACTTTTTCTGAAGAGACATGTCTGCTATGCTTGAAATGGGCGCTGCGGGGAAACCTCAGACGTATACAGTGACGTAATGACGTGGCTCTCTGGGCTCTCTAGCCGGTGGAAACGCAAACAGGTTCTCGGACGGTTCGCAAATTGAACTAACTGCGAACCAGCACGGCACCGGCCCGGCTCTTGAACTAGGTTCGCGTTGGTGGAAAAGGGGTATGTGTTTCCCTTTATCTGGTTGGTGTTCGGTTGAGGGCGGGGCTTGACAATCTATTCTATTCACATTAGAGGAAGTCCAGCTAGGTTTGTTTTAAATACTTTCTTGTTAGGCTGATGACCTTCCTCACAGTTTACTGCTTCGCCAATCAATCCAACGAGTGAATCCGGTTTTACATCAAAAATGTATCAAATGATTAGATCTAACTCATGATGAACCCAAATCATCATCTTCAGACTCTTCAGGTATTATTTGGGTTTTTGTGCCACGACATTATTGCTGAGACTATCTTTCAAGGAGACGGTTTGCATTAAAACAGCACAGGAAGGAAATTTAATTAAAAGTGAGAATGCTTTTTTTTTTGTAGTTTGGGTGACCTGACCCTTTAAGCACAGCTTAGCTCACCGATAGTTCAATTTAGATACAGCTCAGAAAAAGGAACCCTTAAGAGAAATCCATTTTCATTCTCCTGCTTTTCAAACCATTGTGTGATTTTATGCAATATGATCAAATTATTCACATTTTGTGCCAATGTGAGCTGTGGCTCAATCTGACCACGCTCAGCGTGTTGCTGTCCATCAAAGAAACGAAAGCTGGGTTATTTTCGTAGCGCAGGAAACAGCTAAAGAAAAAGTTAAGTGCAAAGCATGATCTAATTCAGGGTGGAGGCTCATCACAGTTAATCAGCCTGGACAATGTTTGGGACTGAAAGGGTTGGATGAACGGAGGTCACAGGGGACTGGATGGGAAGAGTTGGGGGGAGATGAATCGAAAGGGGAACCGATGGAGAGAAGCCGACACAAACAGGAAAAAGACAAAAAGAGGGTTTCGGAGAGACAGACAGACGTGGGGGAAAAAAGAGACACAGACAGATGATGTGGAGGTGGAGGAGAGCTGATGAAGTCATCGAGGCGTGGAGGAAAGAATGGTGAGAATATGACATCGCTGAGACACGATGTAGCAAGACAGCACTGCATTACACACACAAACACACACACAGACACACACACAGACACACACACACACAAGACACACACACACACACACACACGTAATGAATGGGGAGGAGCACTATCAATCTGGCCAATGTCGAACACAAGAAGAAGAAGAAAAAACACGCTCCACCATGACTGCATCCAATTTCACCATCCGCATCGTCATTTTATCATACTTTATTTATTTTTTCTGGCAACGCGGCTCGAAACGGCACAGATCTCCTCGTCTCCATGCCAGTTGTTGAGAAATGTGTGGGTGAAGATTTGACTTCACCACTTCAACCTTGTTACCGTCACTTTTTCTTCCCTTTGGCGGATTCTTATCCTGGTTGGTTTTTCTCTCTCTCATTTGCAAAAGTCACCAGAACACACACACAGGGAGACGAGCATCCACAACACTTCCCGACCTCCAGTCTCATCCCTCTTCCTCACCCCAGTCCCATCCCTCCTCCTCACCCCCTTGCTCCCAGCCTCCCCCTCCTTTCACACTACATTATAGAACAGCTTTCATTTAGGTATGAATATTAGATATTTCTTTTGAATAATGGAGAAAGACAGTATGCGAGGAATCTGCCGACATAAGGAGAAAAAGGACAGTCGTACTTGTAGGTCTGCACTTGCCCATTTAAAATAGTCCAATAAAAAATGACATTCTCAGATCCAAACTGTTCCATTAAATAAATGATTCACTTTAAGTGCACGTCAAGAAGTGAGGTGTGCGTCTTCCTGTGTGTTGGGAAACTGCGTGGTCCTCCGAAATGATGATGGGAGACGGACGACTGTTTATTCCTGCTGACAATATATTACAAATGTTTTAGGTAAATAAAGACATTCGATTTTCTTCTTGAACTGGATGTTTTTATTGTGCTTTCTATGGCCTTCTGATGCATGAAACACCTTTTAAAGAGGTTTTTAAAAAGGGTTAGACTTTGAAAAGCATGGAAACAAGCACAAACATTTGTTTTTTCTTTGCATAGTTCCTGGAAAGTCAGGTTTGGGGAAATTACATTAGAGCAGTGTCGAATTGGAAGAGAACAGGGCAGAGGGATCAGAGAGAGAGAGGAAGAGGGAGAGGGGTACAGGAAAAACAAATAACAAAAGCCCTGAGGCACCGGAGTGACTTTAATTTGATGAAAGTGATTCACTGCTGTGTGTGTGTGTGTGTGTGTGTGTGTGTGTGTGTGTGTGTGTGTGTGTGTGTGTGTGTGTGTTAGCTGAATGAAAGAGTTGGTTCTGGCACAGGAACCTCATGGCGCACTTTATTCTTACAGACTATTCAATTACCTGAATTACCTGATGCACAAGCTTAAAGAGCTTACATTCTCTCTCTCTCACACACACACACGCACGCACGCACACACGCACACACGCACACACACACACACACACACACACACACACACACACACACACACACACACACACACACACACACACACACACACACACACGGAGAATATTCCATGTGGCTAGATTCAACATATAAACAGTTGAAGGTAAGAAGGTGCTGGACCAAAACCATAGTGAAAACTTAAATACAAGGCCTGCACACTGTAACTCCCTCAAGTGTAATTGAAGAGGACAAAGAGACGTTTCCAGAATGTTCTTCAGACATGAAACGTCACTTGTTCTTATGCCGATGAGGAGCACCAGTTTGCAGAGCTTTACTTGTGTTTTCATTGATTCCACATATACCAACATGTCATTTAAAGGCTCCACTAGGATATTCTCACTTGTATCCCCCGAATCCTGGCCAATCAGAGGTCGGTGTACAGATTGCTAGCGTTGAAAGAAAGAAAGAAAGAAAGAAAGAAAGAAAGAAAGAAAGAAAGAAAGAAAGAAAGAAAGAAAGAAAGAAAGAAAGAAAGAAAGAAAGAAAGAAAGAAAGAAAGAAAGAAAGAAAGAAAGAAAGAAAGAAAGAAAGAAAGAAAGAAAGAAAGAATAATAACCATTGTTGCGGTTATTAACTAAAATGCTTGGTATTCCGTTTTTATATTAAATTGCATCAAAGTAAACAAAAATAGTTAACATAGAAAGTCTGCAGATCCTCTCCAGCAAATGACAAGTGAGACATGGCTCCCACTGAGTAAACAACCAGTATGAAGTGTGAACTTAACCAAATCCCTCGGGCTAATAATAATAATAAAACACACATTGTGTCAGCCGTTCCTCATGTCTTTCCAGAGAAAAGAGTAAAAGAAAGCATGACAAATAAAGCTGCCACCCTAAAAAACACACACACTCAACCACCTCTCTTGATAGATGAAGGGAAAACAGTGAATCCAAAAACAGCGTGGCAGAAGGAAACGGCTGCTTCTGGAAAAGGACATCACAAAGTGCCTTCAACTAGTGACCGCTCCGAGCAGGAAAGAGTGCCGCCGGTGGTTTGTCTGTGTGAAGTATAAATTATTTTGAGTCCCATGTCCGTGTGCATGTGAGAGAAAACCGTCTGGGAGATCAAGGGTTGGTCGGACCAAAAAAAAAAGGTGGAAAAAACAGGAAACACATGGCAGGACGGCTACAGAGCTCACTTCAGGGCACACAGGCACTGAAAGAGGCTTTCTGGGGATGTTTCTGTGGGGTCGTCGTCACATTATTGTAGGACAGATGCTGTCTGGAACTATGTATATTTACTATAAGTTCACAGTGATGGAAACGTTTGCAGGAGCTAAAGCATCACCAATCTGATCAAAGCTCAGACAAGCTAAAAATGAGAAAGTACTTACACCTCATCAGTTCAATAATAATGCAAATGTATGGATGTGTTCCCAGCACAGTAACAATATTGATACCCAGCAGATAGTTCTGATCAGAAAACAAGATTCCACAGTCTGCAAGTCAGAATTTCAGAATGTCTTTTCTAATAAATATCTGAGGACGTGATCACCTAAATCAGTGAATTTCATCCTCATGGGATCATGAATGTCATCAAGTGAGTTTTGAGATATTTCAATGGATATGTGAGAACTTTGAACAGCTTTTGGCACAAGAAGAAAATTCAGGATGTGACTAAAGTAATTAGGGTTCATCCTCTGGGCACCATGCATATCTGTACCAGGCCTTGCTTAAGAACCTGAGAAAAACTGCAGAAGTTTGAGCTGTACCCTTGAATAAGGTAGGCCTTTATGCTCCGTTTACCATGTGTGCTCTCTCCAAGTACTGTACCAGCTGTAAGACCCAGGATTGAGGAGGATAAAACCTCTGGATGTCTTTGCACACAGGCACACTCACACCATCACACCTTATCCAAAGCATAATTAGCTCAATTAAATGAGTGTTATTTAACGTTTTAGTTTTTCCTTTCCAATCCCGACAAAATCAACTAAAGTAGTTTACATAGCAAGTAAAGTCGTCACGACGGCTTTGCCCAAACAAACCACGCCTCCACAAAATCAGAAGCCTCCTCAAGGCCAAATAAATCAGACGTGACTTCACCTTTCCAGTAAATAACCGTATGAAATGCTCACCTCTGAGCGACACTCCCCCTCCCTTAGCACAAACAGCTCACACAGAGGATGATTCACCGTCTATACAAGACATTTGGACAGGCTCTCCAAAAAATGCAATCACTTCATTCTAACCAGGGCAGAACAACAGGAGAGGACAGGGAAATCACCGGATACGTGTTGTGAATGAATGCTCTGTTACGTCATCACTGTTTTTAAAAAATAAATACATGGTGAACGTTATTCATTTCCTCTGCATTCAGTTGCCATTTAACTAAATCTAACATAGAGTCTAAAAAGGATCAATTAACTCATTCCTGGAGGACAGTTTCCTGCACTGGTGATGTGGAAAACATGTCAGTAATCACGTGTGTGTGTGTGTGTGTGTGTGTGTGTGTGTGTGTGTGTGTGCGTGCGCACAGACAACCACAGGCATGTTCTCCGCAGTATAAAAAGGGAATCTGTGAGATGGATACCTACACACATGTCCAACCACAGACGGACTCACCTAAGTGAACACAGAATTGGAATCGCACACTCACACACACACTCACACACACTCGCAACACACACACACACACACACACACACACACACACACACACTCACACACACTCCACACACACACTGTCACTAAATAAAGTCCAGACTGGCTGCCTCGGTGCCCCTCAGCTACATAATTTACAGTTGGTGTCTGTGAGCGTCTGACCTGTTTTTGATGATGTTGGCGGAAAGTTCCAGACCATTATTCATGTCTGTGCAAAATCCTGACTCAGGGATACACATTTTATATTTGTGCAATACAATGTGCTGGGGGGTTGCCTATAATTTTATTTTTCCAAGATAATAACAGCCACATTCTGCTACATAAGGCTTACACAACATAACAATTGTGTTGGGAGTTTAAAGACATCAATGCTCATACGACAACAAAAACCAACACCAGCTCTGTCTGTCAGTCCGTTACAAAACACCATAACATTAAATTTATTTCTAATATATACTGTATATATAAATGAAATGGTATGGTGCTTTAAAAGGTCCAGCTTGTAGGATTTTGCAGCATCTAGTGGTGAGTTTGCAGATTGCAACCAAGTGAAACTTCTCTGTGCCGAGCCTGTCCGACAACAACGGTGGCCGCCGGCAACCAGCGTTTGGTTGGTCTGTTCTGACCGAAACACAGCGGCGCAACATAGTGGAGTCCACAAAGAGGATGAACGGCCCATTCTGACGTAATACAACACAATGATTATTTTCAGGCCATTTATACACTAAAGAAAACACACTATGAATATTTTATTCCATTCCTGCCAATAGAACCCCCCTAAATGCTACACGCTGGCCCTTTAAGACATTCCAACAGTAAATATAGCATTCTTGACATATAAGGTATGTGCCCTTGGGCAGTAATGACCACATGCATCGTCCCTCAATATTTTATGAAAATTGTAAATGATGTCCGAGTGTGTTAAACGTGTCAAGATGAAGCCTGTGGAGTCACTTTACACGGTAGATAAATTCCACTTTCAATTAATGACATGGTCAGAATATTGATGGATGTGCATAGATAAATCTATTCATTGAATATTTACCAAAGTTATAGTTTGGCTGAACGCCAACCCCAGGTATTGGTATCCGGGCTGGATCGGTGGAATCCAGTGCCGACAGCGGAAGGCTGCCTGAAATATGTGGCCAATGGCGGTTCGACGCCCACAGAGCACATTTGGTGAGTCACACTGCCAAGGTTAGGATGGTTTTCTTTTAACACAGTTCAATACATCCATTACAGCTGTCAGCGAGCGACTCCACTGGCTTTCAATCCCAACTCCATTTGACTTCAAGATTCTTCTTTCCTTGTCTGCAAAGCACCGAGTGGCCTTGCTCTATACGAGGCGTTAGCTTAAAAGCCACGAACCGCCCACGCCTGCGTACAGAAATGTTATCTTCCTTTTCCCTGTTACTTTTCAATAAAGAATCATTCTAGCATTCAAATACTGCATCAAACGGGGTGAAGCAGCCCGACCTCTGAGGCCGTGGGGTGCATACGTGTTCAGGGGGGTCCACAAAAAGGAGTTTACAAAATGGTCTGCTTTTGAATGGAAATTAGAGCCGTGTTTAATGGTCAAGTGTCTTTAAATGCGACTTGACTTGATTCTCACATCTGTCACATCTGTCTCGTTTTGTTTTCTCCTCATTCGCCGCTTGATGACGCGGCTACACCGTCTGAAGTTTCAAACTCGGAGTGAAAGCGAGATGGAGAAGGCAGCAACCTGACTTGTGTGGGTAGGAGGAGCATTAAAAGCATCTTCAAGCCATTAACACCATTCCTCTCCCCTTCACAGCCTTTTAGAAGTAACGCAGTCTGACACCGTGTCTGTTTGCTTCGATTGTGTACCCGTCTCTCACAGAACGAGTGAGATGGCGTCGGAGGAACATGAGTCAACCTCCTCCCTTGAAGAAGCTGTCATTTTTCCTCTTGAGGTGGATCCCTCCCTCTCCTCCTCTTCAGCTCTCTCAAGCTATTTTTTATCCCGGTGTGTATTTCACCCCATCCATTAGAGGAGTACTCTGCATTTATTTATCGTCTCCCATTATATTTTATGACATTATATTTCACCAAGCTCACTCTCCTCTTTGCCTGCCTTTTAAAACACTTTCCATTTGATCCCTACCCTCCACTTGTTGTGTCTTTATCCTTTTATCTGCATCCGTAAGCTTTCATTTCCCCTTTGCGCCATTCAGAATGAAATCTCCACCTCTTCTTGCAGCATATATGTCTTTGCATATTCATTTTGTTTTATATTTTATTCCTCTTCTTCACCTCTGATCTGTCACTTTTTTTATATCAATGATTCGCCTAACTCCTTTCCTCTTCTACCAGTAAATGTGCTGTTCTGCCAGGAGAAAACTTCTTATCTTCTGCTCTGTTCACTCTCTTGGTGTCCCATATTTTCCTCTCTACTTTTTCTCCATCTCAACCTAAGCCTCTTCCTCAGCCTTCTTATTTTACTTCTCCTTACATTTCCCGTTCGGTGTCCTCTCTTGAAGGCCCAAACCCCAGCTGTGCTTCTGAATTAACGTTTAAGTGAACTGAGGACATTCAGTAAATATAAAAATATATTAGAGTGGTGTTATTAGGTAGAGAAGATGCCATGACCTTTACCGTACATTCACCACCTGCCTCCACTCACATCTCCCTGCACACTGTTGTCCAGCTGTTTTGTCAGACTGTCTCTGTCTGGCTGCTTGGTTGACTTCATCTTTACTAATGAAGCATGATGGTGACAGGAAGGCCACACACACACACACACACACACACACACACACACACACACACACACCTGGAGTCACCTGAGAACTCATCCTAATTTGCCAAATTGGGAAATTTAGTGGTTAATGACTGATCCCCCCCCCCCCCCCCTTGAACGAAACATTTGAATTAATTAAAGTTTATTCTCACCATGCAAACATTTTCAAGCAGGAGCCGTATCAACAGTATTGTGTTCTTCAAGACGGAGGACGGAGAAGAGCCGTACTGCCGAGTTTCAATAACACTCCGCCGCTCTGCTGATGCAACGCTGACGATAGAGACGAAAGTCAAAGATAACGGTCTCTCCGATACACAAACACATTGGAGCATACGCACAGTAAATCAGACAGGGGCCACACGCACAAATGCAAAAGCAATTGCTTTCTAGAAACACGTGTGGTCGCCTGCGCTGGGACCAGTTTGGTTTGTTTAAAGCCCTCCGCAAAGCAATGCAATACAGTGGGGAGCTGGTCGAGCACCGGCAATGCAAAAAAGGAATAAAAAGTCAAGCAAGCAAATAGAATGTACTCAGATGTGACTGCAGTTACTGAAAAAACCTCTTCCTGTGAACACCAACATTAACATATTAAAAACTCTCCGCCTGGTGCGTCTGCAACGACCACTGCTGTATTGCGTGATTGAATGAACACCGTACACGATTGGCCGACTCACCATCTAGACACTAACGGGCTGTAAATCGTGGACAGACACAGAGGTGCACACAAGCACGCACGCACGCACAGAGGCGACAGATCGCATGGTCCTCCTGGTGCAGACAACTCAAGTTTCACTGCTGTGCAAATATAAAGGACGCCCAGTTTTCCACACACTCCAGGACTATTTCTTTTCTTTATCGTCTTTGTGCTGGTGTCATCTAAAGGTGCGCTCTTTAATTATAGCCAGTCAAACGACTTATTCTGCTTCCTTTTGGAAGTAATGTTCCCGAGACATTCTCACTAATCAACTCGACCTGGGAGGAAACCGACGTCCCACTGTAACACAAGAGATCAGTAAATAAACTTGGGAGAGCAAGTTCAGCAGGTTTTCAAAGAAATAACGAAGCCGTTTGGTGGCGTTCTGGTCCTTTGAGATTGGCTGCCTGGCATAAGGAATGGTTCAACAATATTAGAAAGCAGCGGCAGCACATAAAGATATTTTTTGGCCACAGGAGGGTGGCATCCTCCAAACACCGCCTGATTTTTAGAAAGAAGAACAGTGTCTCATGCTGCATACCAATGCTTCTATGTGTGGAAACAGGAATGCACACTTAAGAAGTTCAATAGTGGATTATCTTTTCTATTTTTTCCCCAAAAGCATTTATTTGAGTAAAATTGGCCAGCGTCAGCCAGCACACTGGTCTGAACCAGTAGGCATTCCCTGCATGATTGTTACCAACACTTCCCCGACTGTGTCTCTCCTCCCACATTAGTGCAGCCAAGGTGACGATGAGTCATCAGAAAACAAAGTGGATACAGGTGAGAAAGGGAAAAAATGATGAAAATGCAGTTTTACTCGTACACATCCCCCACCACCGTGCAGCATCACAAGCACGGATCCTCTTTAATCCCCCAATTCCTTACAAAGCCTTACATTTTACTTCAAAATTGAATTGCTTTTATTTATAAAGCCCCACAGAAAATGGCCCCTTTTCGGCTGCATTCATAAACTTCACCTTCGTCTCTGTATTTGACCCCTTAAAGACTCCGGTCCTTCAGGTGACACTTATAACAAAACGCTCAGAGATGCGACGTGTGTTTGACAAAAAAAAACGCTGCATAAGTATGAGCTTCATCTTATGTTGAAAGATTTACACGGCCTTTTGCGAGCAGAGGTTAGACAGCACGCTAAAGCATGATAGCAAGGTGACACAAACACACACAAACACACAAACACACACACACACACACACACACACACACACACACACACACACACACACACACACACACACACACACACACACACACACACACACACAGGTACTGTACCAGCATGTGTATCATCCTTAATTTCCTTATGTGTGGGAGTGTGTGAGTGTGTGTGGGTGATCCATGGTTTGTCTAAGGGCCGGTGGACAGGACCGTGCTCATAAATCTCCCCGGCCCGTAACCACGGTGATTTGCAAGTTCAGAGAAACCATAAACATCAGGACTGAGCGGCCCGCTGCCCTCAGAGGAGGCTGAATTAAGTGGTGAGTGTGTTGCTGTGTGTGTGTTGCTGCGTGTGTACGTGTGTGTGTGTGTGTTGCTGTGTGTGTGTTGCTGTGTGTGTACGTGTGTGTGTGTGTGTGTGTGTGTGTGTGTGTGAGTGTACACACGAGTTTGCCCAAGGGCATCCCTTGCTGGAGATGAGAGCCGAGTTCGGTGATTGGCTCGGGGTCTGAGGGGTCATTAATCTACGCTGCTCCATTGGCTGTGACGGCGGAGGGGAGGGGTTAGTGCAGCTGGTCAGTTAACTGCTGTCATCTTTCTAATCTGGAACATTCTTCAATATTAGATGGAGTACGTGGAGGATCACTGGGGCCAAACTGGATTCACTAAAACACTACGGTTTTTTCTTTATATGTCCCCATCCCTTTTAGTTTCTCACCGGTTTTTATTAGTCTCACGATTATTTATTTATGGGGTTTAGAGGGAATTATTTAAACTGAAAAGTGGCTTTTGTCTTTTTCAATAATCCGATGACTCCTGGCCTCCCTATCAGCATGACAGCAACCATAAACTAGCATGAATCAGTTTGTTTTTTTCATTTGAAATGATGGTATGTAGCATAACAGAAGAATCGCACATATTTTATGTTAAAAGGAAATGCATTACTTGTCTTTTATGGTTTTCAGATCATTAATGTGGCAAAGCAGGGGTGCCTTTTAACAAAAACAGAGAGACAGAAAATACAAGTTATATTTGGATTGTGGAAATATTTCAAATAAATATCTAAAATAATTATATAATAATAATAATAATAACTACAGGGAAAGGAATAGGGAGCAAAATCAACATAAGGGACATCAGAAAATAGTAGTAAACGAACATAATGGTTTACTTGTATTCTTTGGGGATTGGGGGGGTTGCATACAGTATTTGTGCTAAATATAAAACGTGCAGGTAGTAGAGGAAAGATGCTGTGTGCATGAACATGAAGTAAAGAGAGGGGCTATTAGAAGGGTGTAGTATTCTTTCCACTTTAATTGTATTTTTATGTTCCTTCTCACTCTTCTAATCTCTCTTCATCATTTTTATTTTCTCTTACTTTCTCTCCTTTTTCTTTTATAGGAGGAAGGATGGACGGCCGAATCTCCTGCTAGATTGTCCTTTGGTTCCAGTAGGGTCCTACAGTAGCTATAGGGCATCTTTTTTATAGCTGCTGCATTCTTGTTGAAAGGAGAGAATATAACTCAACTTGTGTTATAGCCAAGCCGGACAGTGAGCTACTGATAAGTCAATAAGAAAGCATGTCGGAGAACAGAAAAGGCACACACAACTTTCTTAAGTAATCGGAAAACAAAATTGCTCAAATTCTGCCCTCGGTAACGATGTAACACATCCCGTGCCCGAGGACGGACGCCCGGTTTTGACGAGTTGGAATCTGATTGATTCAAACTGAAGGCCTCATGTAAAAATCAATCCAGAAAACAGCTTTTAGATGCCACATGTGGTCAGCGATTGCGACATTGATCCAGCACGGGGGGTGAAAACCCTGCAAATAGCTCGCTGAAACTTCAATATCCGGGATCAAACAAAAAAGTCTCCGTCGCCTTGGAGTGGATTTATAAACAGCACAAGATTATAGGAGCGAGGAAGAAAGAGCAGCTGAGCGTGGCTCTCAAGAAGCAAAGCTCAGTGAATAGAGACACTTCAGACTTTGACAGAGCGGCTGGAATTGTATGTGTTTTTCCTTGAAGATCATTTCAAATACAAATCAATGCTGGAGGTTCATTTCATCACCGTGTCCTTCCTTCAAATGATGAATTGAATTCAGGTCAAGATGGGATTCCAACATCCACCAGCATTTGTTTTATTGAGATGAGCGGGTTTGCAAAATGGCACTCAGGGCGCCACATGATCTTTGCAACAACCAAACGTTTTTTAGAGATGATATCTGATATCAGACATCGACCCATGACTCTCCATATTGCATCTGATATCATTATTTTAATAAATAACATTTCACCTACGTATATATTTGTTATATTTTGTTTTCCATAGTCCCAGCCCCACTTCCACACTGTGAGGAACATATCTTATTGATTACTGGTCTCAGATCTGTATTCGAGGCACTAACAAAGTTTTATTCTGTCGTCGGGATGCTAAACTCTTGTGTTCTGGATGCCGTTTGGGAAATTCAGGAGAGAAGCTGGTTTACATCCTTTACAAAACTCTGTGATAAAGGACAATATCTCGAACGGGGAACACTGGATACTTTCCAAATTCACAATTGAGCTTTAAGCCAATCAAAAGCCTCTGAAGTGCTTAGAGGAAGAGAAACTAGTCAAAGGCCTCCAGCGCTGCAGATGAAACATCCTAATGTATTTTACAACATATAGAAATCTATTTCTGCCCTCCCTCGTTTTATCGGGGAGACCTCTTCAGATGTATGAGGGTTACTGAATATTCAGACTGCAGCCAGGCTTCATGCATCATGACAAGACCCGCCTCAAGCTGTATTCAAGCAAAATACAGTTTCATCACATTTGTTCACAAAAACACAAGGCGGCCGTTGTAATGTCACCATTCAGCGTGTAAAGGAAGTACTTTTGTGTGTATTTTACTGATGGTTCGTGTACAAGCAAGTACACACAGGATGTTCTTGCCTCTTTCCTGACAAACTGTGCATTTATTGCATTTATTAAATTCTTCATATCGTCTAATTTTCATGTAATATATTTAGCCTTTGTGATGCCAGAGAATAAAAAACAAAAGGTGGAAGGAGGGTAAAAACAAACAAGTATAGATCTATTAAATTAAAGAAAAGGCTGAAATCAACAACATGTCCATGTATAAACACCACACCACAAAATCCTTATTTCCAAACCAATAATACCATCTGTGAATATAACCAGCTACCAGGTCAGTGAACTGGGAAAGAGACCAAACTCAAGGCAGTTAAATAAAAATGGCCGACAATAGAAAAGCACTGGGGACACCACGGCGGGTTGCTACACAAATTAAATATCTGACCGCTTCCCAAGAGCAGAATATCACACCAGCAAAGCAGACGAACCCCACATGTATGAACAATATTAAACAGCATGGCAGCTGCCGACACAAACACTCACAAACACAATGGAACTAATTCAATTAACTCTGTTCAATGAGTTCAGTGTTGCACTCACCGTCTGGACGAGTCTCCTCAGTCTGCTCCAGGTTCAGCCTCTCTGCTCCTTCATTCTCAATGCATGACATCCACACTGTCTGTCTGTCTGTCTGTCTGTCTGTCTCTGTCTGTCTGTCTGTCTGTCTGTCTGTCTCTCTGTCCCACTGTCTGTCTCTCTGTCTGTCTCTCTGCCCCACTGTCTCTGTCTGTCTCTGCCTGTCTCTCTGCCCCACTGTCTCTGTCTGTCTCTGCCTGTCTCTCTGCTCCACTGCCTGTCTCTCTGTCCCACTGTGCTCCTCCAGGTTTTCATTCACTTGGAGGTGAATGAGGCTCAAACAGCAGAAAGGCCTCACACACCCCACTGGAGGTGAAACCACCATGTTAGCATGTAGCATGGTAGCCAGATCCAGCATGCACCTCTTGATCACATGACATTGTGGGCGTGTTTGATTTGTGTCACCCGGCCTGCAGGGCCAGGTGGTACATTAAACCGTTATTTAAGATACTGTGGATGCAGCTGTTTCTTTTTTTTTCTACTTATACTTTACCAGGCAGAATATTGATAACCTTTGTATTTTTATCTTCTGGGTTTTTTTTTGTACAAATACACATTTGCAACATTACAAACAATTTCATACAGTGATGAGAGTAAATGTTATTTGTTGCTTCTAATCCTGCACAGATTGTGTTGGCACTAACAACAGGCGCTTATTAAAAAAAACAGCCACATTTGCTTCCAGTCAACAGTTTACACACACACACACACACACACACACACACACACACACACACACACCATCGATTTCTTATATCTATATTTAAAAATATCATTTTATAATCTTTTTTTGATACTAGCCCAGACTGTTTACATTGTCTGTGGTGCAATGCAAGAGATGGCAAGAAGATCTGAAGGAATTCTATCCACCTTCTACCAATAATATAACAATCCCTTCATCTGTAGAGAGCTCATGGATGAGAGAGACATAGGGGGGAGAAAAGAGAGCAGAACAGTTAAAAAGAGAGCAGAAGAGTTAAAGATAAAGATATATATTAAAAAAACAGAGTAAAGAAGGAGAGAAGAGAAGCAAGATGGAGGAAAGAGAGGAAAAGAGCTGGAAGTGTGTTTGTGTCTCCTGAGAGGATCAAAGATCAGAGAGACAAGTGACCTTGTGGTCAGCTGTCAGCCCCTCTGACTCTGCTGGAGGCAGGATATCTCTCCAGGGGGGGGAGGCATGCACACACACACACACACACACACACACACACGCACATACACACACACACCGCCCGACACAAAAGCTGTTTCCACTCCTGAAGGGAGCGAACGGGAAGGTGCCACATTACATCATAAAGGCTTCGACTGCTCAGCTTGGCTGGCGCTGGCACTCTTTTCCATTTTCGACTTTCTCATATTCTGCCTCGTGTCTGGCTTTAACACACTCACAGTATTCCATATATGCCATCCAACGGTAGGTTTAGTGTTGGAGACTCTTGAGCCCCCTTCAAAACAAACCACAACATAAACAAAGCTGCAGCAGGAAGGGTTAGAACAAAGGTATCGGCAAATTATGACAAAAGCAGTTTTCATTGGAACTAACTTTTACATTTTAATGAGGAAAATGGAAACGGCTGACAATGTGTTCAATGCACAGTACGATATCATAGGAAATGGCTACAATACTGGAAAGATATGTTTTTTCCTGCTATGATTCCAATGTAAAATACATAAAAACGCTGTGTACTTATTTGAAAATGCACTGTGGATCAGATATTATTATTAGCAGACGCAGGTTTCTGGTGCTGGCTGTAGCAGCTTGTAGCGCCTCAGTGAAATCCTGTATTCACATCCTGGGTGACAGGATGAAGCTATCACAGATGTCATCTGTCACGAATGACACTGATTGGGCAAATGTGTATTTCTTATTTATTAATTAACCACAGAAAGATGAGGGATAAGAAAGAGGTACAGGGTGTACTACTGGGATACTACTTGCTTTGCCCGGAGGCCACTTTTGCAAAATGACAGGAAGCCAGGGGCCAGTTAATTAGCAGACATTAACAGTATATCAGATAAAAAAAATTAACAAACATGTTGCAATTTATACCTTCAAATGAACTCATTAACTTAACGAAATTAACTTGGCACACGGATTTAGATGAGCTTGATCTGAAACATCAATCTGATCATTAACTGTATTTGATGGATGCAACAGCATTTTATTTGTCAATGCTCTGGTGAGATTGGTAACAGTGGATACAACATTAAACACAGCTAGTGAATCAGAAAACGGTCTACCGTCTGAGGTTTCATTTTTAGAAAAAGGACAAATCATTTTTTGGGGGGGTTTGGTTCCATTTGATTTATTAACAGCAAGAAAAATAAAGAATATCACCACCTTTAATATTCATATGTAGATGGATAGAATGTGGCTGTATATTCATGTTAAACAGCTGTCCCAGTATTATATATATTATTATATACTCCACATGTACACACATGTACACTAATATTAGCGGCCTCGGTGACAAACCCCCTTCCCCACACTTCCTCCTTGGCCGTGGACCATCGTAGTCCTCCCCGAGGACCTGTGGATGTTTTTTGCTTGTCCCTCTGCTGAGGTGGGACACACTGTGACGTCTTTTCTCCTCCAGGTGGGTGTTTATTGGGCTAAAACAGCACAGTGAAGTGTAGGAATCACACAATCGGTCCACGGTGAAGCTGATGGAAGTGCTGGGAGTCACTAGAGGTGTCATCGCCAGCGGCCCCGGGGACCCCCAGCCCAGAAAGCCCCATCAAAATCCTGTCACAACACACTTGATGGATGGTGAACAAAAAGCAGAATAACATTGTGCATACTAAAGATTTAGAGCACGACAGTCAGACACCAGAAAAATAATTTCATTATGAATATACTTCATAAGTTAAGCATTTAGTCTGTCTGATGTTAAGAGCCGGCTGTGGTGCATCTGAGGTTTCTGTGGTGGTTTTTCACTGAAACGTGGCTGAAATCTGATTTTTAAAGTCATTTGAAATGCTGAAACAAGAAACCTCACCACAGCGGGAACCCAAAACATTTCACCACTCTGGCTTTGTGGGGACCCACCACACGTTGGCCCAGCCGGCGTGCTGGGTGCCAAAGATGGGATGCGTCGTCCAAGCCGTGTGAGGACACCCTCGCTGTTGCTAAGTGAACTTTATTCAGAGATGGAGCGATTACATATCTAGGATAGGAAAACAAATGGACGTCTGGGTCTCCTCTGTTGACATTCCTGTGGTTTTTACTATTTATTTGGACTACATGTTACAAACGTGTGTGTTATAAATCATTTCAGATAAGAAATGGAATGTTTATGCCTCACATAGGCGGGCTTTACGTAGGCATTGTATCGTCGGGTAAACAACATAAAGCCCTAAACACCGTGAACGGTGGGCGACATGGAAGAATGAGCGCAGGAAGTCGAGGAAGAATTGAAGGAGGGTCAGAAATGGAGAGAGGAGAATGATTTGAATGGAGAAGACAGAAAAGGAGGAACGGAGGCCAAGCACTAAATTACAACCCGTATTACCTTGTCTGTTTGATTTTCAGCTGGATACATGCCTAATTATCATGAAACTGTCCCGAAGTGTATACCATGGGATAAGAACTCATTAGATGTTCTTAAGGTCTGTGCTCCTCGAGTGCCCTTCTAGTTTATGAACGAGGGTGTAAGTCTACGTGGGTTCTGTGCTTGTTTTAGCGCTGTACTTAAATCGGTGATCTGAAATCCAACCAACATCTCAGTGAAGCAGCTCCAGAATGCCGTCAGAGGCTGAATTTCATCACATTCATTCGTCAAATTCGTTGCGAAAGACAAACTGTAAACACATTACCTTGGAAACAGCTTTTTTTTTTTTTTTTGTCCGCTGCAGTGCGGATGGTAATTTTCCACCTCTTGCCTGCAGGACATTAGTCAAATCCAAACTTGAGAGAGTTTTGCTACAACACTTGTTGTTCTGAAGGTTGAATTTTAATTTTAGTAGCTTTTGGTAGACTGCTAAACTCAGGAACATTATTCAGGATTTAGAGTCCTTTGATTTATACTTATTGCAGCAACGTTTAACCAATATGCCAAATATGCATGCTTAAAAATGTGTTTCTTTTTCAATTTCATATTAAAGATAAAAAGCAACAAGCAAATCTACTGTATCACTCAAATAAATATCTGCCCTCCTCTTCATTCTCCCATAACTCACACTCCACTTGTCTTAACCTTCTCCATCCCACTCTTTCCTGTTAGCCCCCCGTTCTCCTCCCAAACCCGTGTCCACCTTATTTTCCTGTTTCTCTGCGATTCTCTAATTCGGGTTTTATAGCCTCCTTTTCTCGCTGCCTGCATCATCTCTCTCTCTGCCTCCATCCCTCTGTCTCTCTTTCACTCTCTGACCCAGAGGGCTGTGTTTCGCTGAAATCCAATCCTCTCTCTTTTTAAACCCGCTGTTCCATTTCACTCCCATTTTGTCACACTGCAGTGCACACACAATACCCCCGCTCCTCCCTCATTTCAACCTTTTTCTCTGCCTCCACAATCACACACACACACACACACACACACACACACAGAAGAGTGCACACACACACACACACACACATGCAGACACACTCACAAACATTTGCACAAGTGCCTAAATACGAAGGGGAAAAAAGGAGACGCGGAAGAAAAAAAACGGCTTCATTAAGCCATCGATGAAATGTTATTCTCTTGGCTGGATTCATGCACTGAGATACACATCGTACATCTCATCCTTGCGGTTCTGTGGCCATCCATCACAGCTTCACTGACTCCTCTCAACCCCGGCTCAGAACTAATCACACAGGGGTTAGGGACCGACTGAGTGCTGGTGAATGCGTGTGCGTGTGTGTGTGTGTGTGTGTGTGTGTGTGTGTGTGAGAGAGAGAAAACCTCCATTTGCTTCGGGGACAGACACTGAGGTGTTTCACGCTTATAAAGCCTGTTTCAGCAGAATAGAGTGAGAAGCAGATTGAGCGGAGTGAACTGCGATCCGTATTGTTTACTGCTGAGCAGCTGTGACTACAGATACAGTAGTGTGTGGTGGAGGGTCAGACCAGCTGGGACTCCAGCGCATGCACGCCCACAAACATCCATTGGTGCTTTGTTGGTGCTTTGGAAACATCAGTCTCAACTTCTACAGCGATACGACAAGCTGAACTGAAATGACACCGAGACCGCCTTTCTGGACCGCCTTTCTGGAAGCACACACACGTTAGTGACTTCTAAACATTATATTTATTTCTTCAAATAAACAAGAGTTCAGACAACAAAACAACTGTGAAACAAGGGTATAACTTGTAAATGTGTATACTGTTGATGTAGAGCGTCCAGGCCAACAGAACTCAGAGTTATGCAAGATCATTACAGCCGGAGACTAATAGAATAATATTATGCTCATATCTGACGGCTGCTCCATTTTGCTGTCTGGTCGAGGACTTTGCTGTGTTTCACCACAGCAAAGTCAGTTATTCTGTTTTCTTCCCCTCCAATGCTACCCTTTGAATGCAAAATAATTCTGCAAATACATGTGCCATATAGTAACTGCATGTTTCAGTTTTTGTTCTCCTTCATTAAAAAAACAACATTTTGGAGCGATTGTAGTTTGTCCTGTTACTTGACGTCCCCGTCAAACGTTATGTTCACCTGGAGCTCCCAGCGCTCACACAAGCCCCCTGCTGGTTCAGCCTCAATGTGCTCCATCCCGCATCCTGTCACTGCTGTTTAAGAAAGAGAGCGGCTCCGGTCTGTATCCACTGGTTGGGGTTTGCACCACAGGGAAGACAGATGTGCGTGACCACCTTCACCCTCTCTGAGCTCATATACAGAGGCAGCCAGATGCACTCCTCGGATGCAGCGGAGTCAGCAGCAGAGCTCTGCCATCAAATGCAAAACATAGAAATGTATAAAGGTGTGCACAATTCGTGTATATTTAAGTTTACATGTATTATTATTTTTCTAAGCTAAATCACAACATGAATAAATCCTCAAAGATCCACATATGAATAGAAACGGACAACTGCTCTGGACCTGAATACATCAATCTAACCGTTCTAATCTAATAAACAATCCGAATATATATATTGGGTGTTTTAATATCAAACCCATACCTGTGGAACCCAGGCCATGTAGCAGGACGGGACAGCCGACACACTGGGAGAGTCATGTTGATTCTCACAGAGATGAGCGCCATCAAAACTACAACCCTCCAACTGCAGACCTCCGACCTGGAAATGAAGCCAGAGAAGGGGTGAGAAGCAAAAGGAGGCAAAGACAAAATAACTGGGGAGGGGGGAAAAACGATGGATGGAGGTGAGAGATTATAAACAGAAGATTAAACCGAGGGGCGGGACGATGAAGTCGGAAAGTCTGGTGAGATATGAAGAGATGAGTAGAGAGGAATAAAAAAGGATGTATGTAAACAAAGAGAAATGCGGTGCAAGAGAGGAGGACGCGCATTGCTGTCGCCAGCATGTTGTGCACGTTGTACACGAGAGAGTGAATTCAGTCCAGTGACTCAGGGATTTTCCAGCAGCAGAGCAGACAATAGGGAACTCTGGCGTCAAGTCAGACACACACAGACAACTGCTAAATCACCATAATCCAGGAAGTAAATGCAAGAGAGGGAGCGAGAGACAAACCCGGAAAAAGCTTCATTGTCCTGTGTGTGTGTGTGTGTGTGTGTGTGTGTGTGTGTGTGTGTGTGTGTGCGTGAGACCTAATTTCTTCACAACAATTATCCCCTTTCTTTTTCTCCATCAGATGGCTGACTATTCCCCTCCCCTCCCCTCCCCTCAGCAGCAGCCTCATGTTAAGCTCCCACACCCTTCCCCTCAATCTTTGTATATTTTCTCCGAGTGCAGATCGAGCCGCGCCAACTTTTATTGGCATGAATGAAAAAGAAGCAAACGCCAAAAGTATCTAAATTGGAGACAATGTGATGATATGGGCCTTAAATCAGAGTGTGAAAGGGAAAGAAATTAAGACTGAAAGTGTTACCGTGCAGTATTTGCACTCTCGATCTTTAAATGTAAGAATTCGTGCCCGTCAAATGATTGAAAGAAGCCCAGGAGACCAGAGATGAGTGCTGTCAAAGTCAGCAGAATCATTTATAATGGATATGCACTAAAGTTGTTGCTTTAATTCCAACTTTCTTCTCTCTTTCAGGTCCTGCTATCATATCTGCATCTTCTAGTCTTGCTGTCCTTTGCTCAATCATTTTTCCAATTATCCTCGTTATATTACATAGCTATAGCACCTACAGCTGGATGGGAGCAGTGTGGGTCCCATGTCTGCATGACCTTTAGGATAATGCTTCATAGTTCTACCTTAACTTGTAGCTTGGCCTGTGAAATGGGATTCCTCCAGGATGAGACAAACGCCAAACTATCCATAGAACAGCCCATGGACCTAAAAATAAAGGAAAACAGACGTTATTAACGTAGCGTGCACACTCGTTCTGTTTCACATGATCCCAGGAGCATCCGGTGTTACCTGGCTGTTTCCTGTCTCAGCGCGTTGAGGAAGGTGTCGGGGTGGAAGAGCTCAGAGAGATCCAGCGTGTCTGTTAGAAGAGCTTGTCTGCCTGCACGCTCCACCCAACTCTGGATAAACAATACAAACACACACAGGCAAAGTTAATGAAGCGAAAACCTGGCAAATAATGAATAAAGACTTAAAGATAACACATAATTCAGGCATCAAATGTAACAAGTTTCACACATCTGTCAGGAAAAGACATTTCGTTGAACGATGAAAGATAATGATAATATTGTATATTTTCTTGGGTGTAAGTGGTACCATTTGACACAAATAGAGCCCGCTCCGAACACTTGAAATATCTCGGCCTGTCATAATGAATAGTTTGGTTACAAAGCACGCAGTCGATGTTTGTATTGTATTCCGCTCTTTAAAATGTTCATAGAGAACATCGATCTGGGAGCAGAATGCCTGTAATTTCTTACCGAGTCAGTGTGTATTTGTTAATGAGAGATAAAAAGGGGGGGTTTCAAAGGGACGGAGCAAAACACAAAGTCAATAAAAATGTTTGGCCAAAAGAGTATTTAATGTCCTCTCATCCTTTTATCACCACATCAACAAGCTGATAACATTGGAACCCCAATTATCTCCTAATGGGAATACAGTGCTCACACACACACACACACACACACACACACACACACACTTCCATTTGAGCATGTGTATATGAACCGTATACTCACACATACATACTAAGCACAGGCACATGCATGCACAGAGGTGTGAGTATGCAAAGACACTAACAGACATCAAACACAAAGTGCAGATCTGCGTGACTGCAGATAGACTCCTCTAAGCCGTCTTCAGTGTGTTGCTCCAGACTTCCTTATTCAGCAACATCTGCTTTGATCATGTAAGCAGCCTCCTGCTGTGCACAAACTAGTTATTTTTACGGCTCAGGACCTGATATGCTATCTCCCAGCAGAATCTTGGTTCTCGGTTTGCACATCCTACTTTCATTTTTGGGGGGGGGGGGGGATGTTGTGCTGAGTGGCACAACAACTCGTTCCACTGTCCGTCTTTAAACTTACTGCCGAGCTTATCGTGGTAAACATAAGCCTGTATGCCTGCGGTGGCCAGATTTAGGCCTTGAGAGCTAGTCTAAGATTGAAGTTTTGATTGGGTCTGGGACCCTATTTTTGCATTTCTGTTTTAAAATGTAGGCACTTTCCCTCTAAATCACCATTGAAACTCGTGTTTTTGGAGGTCAGTTGAAGAAAATTGCTGACAAATAAAGGCAGAATGAGCATCTGATCTGATCTCTATTATGAATGGATTCCTTTTTAGCACAGCATCAGTCTCCGCTGGCTTTCCAGATAAATTAGCATGAGCATTACACTGAGGGAAAAGAACACATCTGCACAAATGCAAGCCCGTACCAACATTCTCACACACACAGGCAGACATGTGCACCAGGATTTGGGGGTATTAATAATACAGTGAGCCAGCGGGTGCTGGTATGCATAGTATTTGGGTGCATATGTGCGTGTGTGTGTGTGAGTATTCAAGTGTTTTCAAGGTCGTCCTGCTCGTCTGGGGTGCACTGCTGTGCTGTTAGCTCTTTATTCTTCGCCAGCTCCGCACATCAGCAGCTTTGGCCGTCTCCGCCTTTATTAGGCTGATTAGCTAACAGCACACAGACACTCTGCTAACAGAGATATCACTCAGTAGCGACTGGCAGAAATAGACAGTTAAGGACAGCGTAGCCTCGAGACAGACCCACACGAAGACAGATGGAGTGCAGGTAGACAGGAAGAAAACGAGAGATGGCAGGCGGGCAGACAGGGAGACGTGCACACAAACAGATGGGTAGGCAGGCAGGCCGACCGGCGGACAGGCCGAGGCGAGCGGCGAGGCTCACCCACGTGAATTACGGAATGCATCGAATTCATGAAACAAATAAATAATTCCTGAGCATGTGTGTATTCTGGTGTGCCAGAACATATTGCAGTGGGCGTACAGTCAGACACAGTTGAGAGGAGTTTCAGCCAAACCTTTATTTCCTGGCACCAACCTTGGGCACACACTTCCCAGAACCCCATGCTTTTATAGAGTAATCCGCTTTTATTTATGAGGCGCTTTTGAAAAACAGCACTGGAATATTTTTGGCATGGTTTTAGTCAACACATTGCCTCAATCAGTCATAAATCATTTTAGTCATGAGTCCAAAAGTACTTAGACTGGTCCTTGGACTCGGGCTCAGATAAAGGACTCTTGTCATGAGGGGAAACACCATGGAAAACGCATCTGAGGCCACCGTGGTGCCAAGTCATTTTTTTTAAATCGTTTGAAAGTACAGAGATCCATAAGAGCCCTCCTGTCAAAATCATCTGGAGGACACGGCTCCCAGCAGGATACAAATGCATGAAGGCTTTAAATTGATCCCTCAATCAGTATACTAATGCTGATTAGAAAACTCTTAGGCCTCTTAAGTCTCATTCCTGTGAGAGTAGAGAGCTCCCACTGGGTGTTTTAACAACCACCTTGACTACCCGTTATCCCACAGAAATGTTACCACCAATCCTCTGATAGTAGATCGTTGTGTGCCTGCTGAGAGGAAAAGGGGAGTACAGTATGTCTCTGTGTAAACATGTGTTACCTGTAAGGCGAGAGCCCGTGTTACTACGGCTTTGAGGTACACCATTGGCTCTTCTGGTCCCTCCCATTTACTCTGCCATGTTAAAGGACACTGAGGGAGAGGGAAACAGGCAAAGAGAGGAAGTTAGTTAGAGCCACGATGAAAAAAATCACATTTTTAGTTGTAGACGTTCTGCAATCATAAAGCTACCGGCTTCGGTCAGACTCACTCTGCCTCTCTTTGGCTTACTGAGCACAGCTGTCAGCCCAGAGAGCCACAGCATGCAAGTGGACCACACAGCTACTGAGCTGTGTTGAAGACATTTTTATAGCTAATCTGCCTAGTCTGCCAAAAGAAAAAAAAAAGTTGCTAGATTTCTTTCTGGGCTATTTCTTTAATAAAGCTTGAAATGCACTAAATTGTGGGGCTTCCTGCTCGTCTAGTGGTAAACCCCATCCCATGTGGTGGATTTTGCTGATTACAATAAACTAAAACGCTGTAGCAAAAGCACAGTTCACTCTGGTGGTTGAACTGCCACAGTGATTTGGCAAAAGGAAAAAAACACTCAGTTTTTCTGTGGACGGCATTATTATTATTTTTAGGGAGATTGCAAAGAGGGAAGGAGTGTGGCGTTTTTTAGAGAGCAGAAAAGTTTCCCTTAACAATAAAAAGAATATTTCCACATGCTTAGTGAGTAGTTTTAGCTGCATGCACTTAACCATAACTTAACCAAAGAGCTTGCACTCAGTTTCTTAATGCTCAAAGGCAGTGTGTGAGTAAGTGTACAGGCTCATATCCCTGAAGTTTGCAAATATTTGTTGAATGATGCCAGAAAACAGCTATTGGCACCTATGAAAGTATACATTGAGATGTATGTTTTCATTTTTTTTTAGCTGCATTTAGTGAAATTTTTCTATTTTACAAAGAATGTATACCTCCTCCAAAGGAGTCTTTGTATTTATTTGATCTATACATAATGCACATAATCTCACGTATTACCCCTCCAAAGAATACACATGTGACTTTGCATTGTAGCTCGTTGCCAGATCATTTTGTTCCTGCAAATTCAGTCTCTAAGGTAACTTGCTGAATTTTTCATGTAGCCGGTGGGGCTTGCTGGCAAGTACGAACGTAAGGGAGATGATCAAATAAATTAACAACAGTCCGTATTAGCATAACATACTTATTACAACTGGCAATGAACCTGGATGATACTCCAGCTTGTTTACCCTTTAGTCAAAATGCCAGTCTTGATATTAATGATTTTCCCATTGACTAAAGTCAGTGGTCATAATAATAATGCTGATCATGCCTATTGTTTTTTTTTTTAATGTTGTTGTTTTTTGTTCCCATAACCCCGAGGCCAATGAGTGGTTGGACTCTTAATTCACCATTTGCCTGGGTAGACTACCAGAGCAGAGACGCCACAACTGGGGCTCAATCTCAACACTCAACCTTTATTTACTCCATTAATTTTATCCCTCATGTATTTGTTTGTTTGGTAGTTTAGTGTGAGGTTATTAGATCAATAAATATTTCATTTATAAAGAACTTGATCACTTGTGTGTGTATATGAGACCATTGGTCACTGTACACCATGAGAAGAACTCAGTAGCAGCCCTGACATTGAGACTTAATTGATTAATATCACATTTTGAAGATTTTTTAAAAATTGGGTGGTGTCCTAAGATTGAGCTAATGAAATGATGTCGCTTGAACTAATGGCGTCTTAAGACTGTACCCAAGTGCCATAACTCTCCTTAAACTTTTTACACAAATTAATGGGTTTATGATTCATAATTGAGTTATTAATGACCATTTCATATTTTGATATTACTTAATTATGAATTATTGCATCTGCAAGCTACAAATCTACAAGTGATAAAGCTACATTGGGTAGTTTCCAAGTATATAATTCTTTTTTTCCTGCATAGCTGAGGAGAGGGCAATGGAGCTGATCTCTCCAGGGGTTGTGCCTGTCATACTTTTACAATATTACAGCAAATGGTCATGAATCAAGTCACCTGTTCTTTGTGCCCCTCTTCTCTAGTTAGGATAATGAATGACGGTCGGTTAAAACAGAAGCCTTAACTCTTAATGCCATGTGGTTGAAGATTGGAATCTGCAGAGTTGTATCTAATATTATTGGCTGTGAAGACGCCACATCTCATTTACATGCAGCAGGAGCAACAGCCACCTGATGTGACTGATACAACAGAAATATTATATGCAATAACGCCTTTAAAAATGATTAAAGGATGGTTTGGAGCCAGGATTCATTGTCAGTATCTACAAAATGATTCTCAACTTAAGAACGCAGCTCTAACTCAATTTATATTTCACTCTGTTGCTACATGTCCTCTTGTTATGGTTACAACGGTGATTTAGAACATTGCCAGTTGGGGTCACCAAAGTCACCAGGTGTGAGACAAGTCATCGCATTTAAAATTCAGCCGCTAGTACATCTAATTTGTATCAAGGATTTTGTGGATTGCGGGAACAAAAGGTGACAGCTGCTGTTGCTTTTTCAAGGATATTTCCGGCAATTTCTGTTCAATTCAGTGTGTTCTGGGTCTGCTTTTTGATGATGCACAGCACAAACAGAGAGAGTGTCATAAAATGGGTCCTAAAACTGATCGTCAAGAAAAGAAAAAAAAAAAGCCCTGTTCACGACTACTGGGTCAGTGGAAGTGTTTTAACAGTTCAATTCAAATTATGGAGTTGTAAAACAGGAATGAGGGCTCATCTGTTTTTTATGCCGAGTAGTTAGAGGAGTAGGTCAGCCGTAATGTACGATGAGGAGTCCTCATTTGTGGAAACTCATACCAGATGGATACTTAAAAGAAACATGGAAGTCATACATTTTTTACACTATTTTTTGGCTAACATGAATATGCTAGGTTTGTTGTGAGAGAGACCAGGAAAGAGAGGAGAAAGAAACCCCATGGGAGACAAAAGTGGAGAAAGTTGGTTGGGAGAAATACGGGGATGAGACTAAAGACTTGCTTATTAATACAAAAAGAGAGAGAAGTAAAATAGTGCCCACGGCTGCACTCAGGAGATTACAAGAAGTAAAAAGTTGATTGTGTATCCCTCCCTCTCTACCTATTAATATCCACTTTGTCCTCATCCCAGCCTGAGGATGCACACGAGGAAGCAGTGTTTGCTAACTGTCGACAGTACAAGTTCTGTACAGTGTATGGGTACGCCCACTCATGTGGCCTCAACCTCATCACGGGATGGGAAACTTTTACACCCGCAAAGGTGGTCGTGTTGCTTCAGTACTACCTTTGTGCAGAAGAGGCCTCAAAACCAAAATGTATCTTTTTTATGTGCCACATTTTTAAAACATAAATTTAAAACTTCCTAATGAAGTACGATATACTGAAAAAGTGGGAGGAACAACAAGATGCATCATAAAGAAATATACATTATGAGAAATACATCATAGAAGATGATAACTGAACCACCACTAAAACCACATTAAAGAACCACTATAAAAACTAATTCATTGAGAAGTACTCTCTCATCTCCCCTTTGGAAATAAATGCTTCTCATGTTTTCCAGAAGAAAAAGCATTGACATTACCACCTGTTTGGCTGGACTTTATCACGTCTATAACTATAAAAACATAAAGAGGAAAGGTGGTGTTGCTTCTCATTGAAATGAAGAGAAGTGGTTACATCAATGGAGCTCCTATGTTTAGTGATACGCTGTCAAAGGATGGGATGCATCACCTATACATGTTTACCACATGGGCACTGTATCATGACGACAGGTAATCAAGTCCTTAATGTTAATGGTCTTTCCATTGGTAGGGGAGCTAAAAGACTAGAGTGTTTTGTTATATTGGCAATTTATGAAGGGTCAACATTACAAGCTGTTTTGAAGAGGTTTAGCTGTGACCCTTGGATTCCCATTCGTTTCTCCTTACCTCCTGATTGAGCAGGGCGGTGGCCAGTTTTTGGACGTCCGGGGTGAGCAGTTGGGTCCCTCTGACAACTTTGCTCAGTGCGGCCAAGGACTGGTGAATGCTCTGTAATCACAGTTAAGTGAACACGCTGTGCCAACCTTTAAGAACCTTGGTACCCGGGGTGTGATCGACTCTTTTCATCTGATAACTTTGCTCTTGTGAAAATAAATCAAATGTTTTGTATTGAAGAGCATATTGGGTAGACGTGCACCTGTGGTATTACCCAGAATAAACAGATACATAAAAAAAAGCCCATTCCTGGATATGAAATGTTTAGGATTCACACTCATCTCTTGCATCTTCATGAATCAAAGGTCGTTTTTCCATATCTCTTAACATATTAACATATCAATCATGTAAAGAGTGCTCATGATCTGACGCACCTGGACCAAGCGGATGGCGTTGAACTGCTCCAAAGTGATGAACGATAGGACCGGTGACCCCTGACCTTCTGTAGGTGGGGCTACCTTTTGGTGGATCAGAGTAGAACCCTGATAGGTAGTAGGCAGACAGAAAGACATATCAGCACATTGACAGAATACATAGATAGGTTAGATTCATATGATGATGTCATTGTAACTGACTCGGAGCTACAAATATGTTTACCTACTTTTAATGCTTCAATGATAACTGTATGATATAGTGCACTTGTCCTAGCATTGCTGTATATCCCTCCTATCCCTGGAACATTGTTAGCGTTACATCAACTAATCAGTCTGGACAAATTGCCCACTACACAGGAGCGCAGACATATCATTCAGATGTATAATGCATTTTTGTAACTGCTGCTGTGTGTCAGCATGCTATCATTTTTCTTTTAAATGATTCATGACTGTATATCTTTACAGCGTTCCCTGTAGTTGTCCTTAGCTCAGCATGCATAAACTTAATTCTTACATTCCACAATAACGCAACATTACCAAATGGGGCATTGTGCCTCTCTCTCTGCAGTGTGAACCGGGGGGGCAATTTGTTTACATTAGCTCAAAATTGTGCACAAACACAAATCAATTTGAAAAAATGTGCACAAACACTGATGTTTTCTTCTACTCTGTTGCAGGGAGAGGGAGAGAGATGGATGGTAGGACCGTTGGATGAAGAAATGGAGACATGGAGAGACAGTGGGAAACAACCTAGTAGGTTTCAGCTTGACTACAGCTCTGCTACACAAAACTGTAACTTAACAGCCAAATAAACTGTGTCTGCCGTCTCCTGCTCCTTCCCTCGATCCAGACTGCAGAAAGAGTTGCCAAAGACACATAAAAATACTGATCTCCATACACACACATAGGAACGCACCGGGCGTGTCGTAACCCTCTCCAAGCTACACTTTGGGTGACACACGTGCACTGATGGTCAAACGCAGAGGGTTAGCCAACGACAAAGGGCCCGCTAATTGAAAACAGTCGGCGGTAGATTGTGATCTATGGGAGGCTAGCTGGTCACACAATGGCAACACTTAACACAGTCAATCACTCTCTTCTCAGTGGGTTAAAAACAACTCTTTTGACTGAGAGAGAGAGCGAGAGAGAGAGAGAAAGAGTGTGAGGAGGGAGGGACAAATGAGGGAGAAGGAGAGAGGAGCATGTGTGATTTACAGCATGAGTGTGAATGAAAGGGAGGCAGAGTGAAGGGGTGGGAATATGGTGGTGAATTTATTTAACGTGGAGGTAGATGTCCTTTGGATTTGAAAAGAAAAGCCGCTGGTGTCCAAGCAACCACACACAGTAGTGCAACCTGACTAGATCAGTCAATGGCTACAACACATGGTGGGTGGTCAATTACACCCTCCTTATTTCCAATTAGCTCTCACAGTTTCTAATTTGGACTGGATGCTGCTGCATGGGCAATTTAACAACATGATTTTACATACAACTACAGGCTATAGCATAGAACTGTCAAAGCTTAAAAGAACTAAAAAAATGTTTACCAAACTATTTGTAATACTTAGCAGGTACTCTGAGTTTGATGACACACACACACATCCTATCATAGCCGATAATGCATAACCTTCCTATTGACATCAGACACTGATCGTGTGTGTCTCTCTCTCCTCCTCTACCCCACCTCTTCAAAATAAAAGCCTCCATAGCGTAACTTTATCTTAACAGGAAGCTGAGAATGAGGTTTGTTTCAATCAGACAAATGAATCCCATTCCCACTTTTTCAATTATTTCTTCCACTTCGCTTTCACTTACTTCACTTGTGCATTTAAACTAGAAATTCTCAGTCAGCATTTCATCATCCAGCATTTACGCCGTAATTTCTGCTGAAATTGCTTATCTAGTCAATTAGTGATTCATTAATGTGTACATCTGTGTAATGTTGCAGCTAGTAAATATGAGGGTAATTTAAGCTACATTTCAAGTAGTTAAAGTAATCCATATGAGAACATAGTAATTCATTAGTTGATTTCTATTTTGTATTAAAACATCCGAATCTGCATTGTAACTTGTACTTAAAGTCCCAGTGAAATGGAAGTTAGAGTGCCTTTTGCTTCTGCACTGACCTATTTCACAGTGAAATGGAATATTCCATCCACTACCTTATCAATGTCATTATATTACATTATTGGTTGAAATCTGTTGGTACAAGCTTACATAAGCACATGTCATATTTTGTTTAAGGAAAAAAGACGACTGGATTTTAATATACAAATATAAAGAAATTGTGTAATTGTACATATACATATATAACATAGATGTGATCTAAAAGGGATAAAAGTGCATTTATCATTTAAGCTCAGCTTTAATGTTGTCAAATAAGTGCAATGGGGTAAAAAAAAGTTACTTCCCACCACTGGTCTTAACACAGTATTCCTATTATTTCCAGTCCAATTAGGACTAAATTAGGGCATGACACAGAAATCTTTAAAACTTTGAAACTTATAGGGCCAGCTTTGCAGTGTTGGTTTGCAGAATAAAGACAACAAAGGGTTTGATTCTTTCTGAAGACTGAGTAGTGTTAGTTTTCAATTTTGAAAAAAAAAAGAAGAAGAAATGTAAAAAAGATGATCTGGAAAAAGAACTGACCTGGTTGAGTTTCTTCCACAAGTAAAGGACGGGTGAAAGTCCATTTGACCAGAGCTCCCTGTCGAACTTTGAACCCGTTGCTACTGAGCGGCTCAGCACACGCAGTTGGGAAATGACCTAAACACACAAAGAGAAAAAAAATAAGCAACGGTTTTGTAGAAGTGCCATGGAAGTACCCGTTTCCTGAATTAGTGTTTAGTGTTGCATTTATTTATGAGACAGATCATGTTGTAAAAGGTCGTACAAAAACAAATGGCCCATGTTTCTTGCAACACATAGGTGTTATAAGTAATAATGTAGACAACACGGTGTGTGTGGTATTTACAAACTTACACCTGTATTTTGTGAAAAAAATGTGAAACATGTACCTTTTTCTAATTTAACCTTAAAGTCACTGTTTATTTTATAAATGCTACAACACACAAAGTAATACATTTATTGTAATAAGATGTCATTGACACCTCTGGTGGCGACACTCTCCATGACAGTCAACACTGTTTCAGATCCTGGAATATGGCAAGTGAAAAAAAGGGCCTAATACCAAACATATCCTCCAACAGCTCCTTACACACCTAATCAAGCATGCTTAGCTTCAGGCTTAGAGTCTTGGATAGTGCTTTTATCACGACTCAGTGTGTGTGTGTGTGTGTTTGTGCAGAAGAGATGTGGGACTTTCTATACATGTGTGTGTTGGAAGGAAGGCAAAGTGTCTGATAAATAGCTCTCATTTGGTCCAGGAAAACTCTTTACTAACACCCGCTTTATCGCCTTTGCTCAGGAGGGAAAGTGTGCGTATATGTGTGTGCAGATGTGTGTGAGTATGGACATGCATGCGTGTGTGTGTGTGTGTGTGTGTGTTTGCATGAAAGGGAGGGGCAGGGGGGGGGGGGGGTGGCAGAGCTAGATAGCTCATCTAGAACTTCACCCTGGCAGCAGTAAAAAAAATGAGGGCAGCAGAGGATGGGAATTTGAAATATATTGGGGTTAAAATATATAAGGATTTAAATATATTAAAATGTATTCTTATCTCGACCAATTACTACCAGGCAGCAACTGCATTAACTGTCATAACCTACTGGGAGGAGAAAGCTGCTAGACACTGTCTATGTGAGAGCTCAGTTCTAATCGCTCTGGGTACAGTCAATTCAGTTAAGGATTTCACTTTCAATGTAACCCAGGATTGGGGTTCAGGGTCTTTAATCTGGGGACTATTTCTCATAGTCTTAGACAAGGTGCGGTTCAATAAAGCACTATAATGAGCAGGGGGGAAAAACACGTCAGAGATTCTATTATACCTAGATGTATAATAGAACTATCACAGAACAAAAGCCCATGCAGAGAGAGCGTATTCATTCAGACAAGATACTTGCTTGATACTGACATGATAGAATATGATTTATTGTTTGACAATACTTATACTGAGAATACTCCTTCATAATTCTGCATTGCACATGAAAACATTATGCAAACATCATACATTGTGTTTGGAATCTTCTTCTGACACATGATAAGTCATTCATGTTGAGTGCATTTATTGTAAATGGCATGCCCATACTACAGATTGTGACAAGGGTATTTAGAGAGAGAGAGAGAGAGAGAGAGAGAGAGAGAGAGAGAGAGAGAGAGAGAGAGAGACTGTGACAGTGGGAGATAGGTGGCGAGAGAGACACAGCAACACACACAAGTGGCCTCGTGGGAGTTGTGTGAATGTAACTAAGTTGGTGCTTCCTGTGATCAGCAGACCATACTGACAGTATGAATGGACTTAATGAATGAACGCCCATATTAGGGACCGTAAACACAAGCTGTGATGGGTCAGTGTGTTTGAGGATATTACACACAGAAAGACACAAAACAAACAAACGCAAAAAAAAAAACATCAACACTATCTCATTCTGTCCATCCCAGCGCTGCCTTTCATTTGTGCTATCTTCCCAGGAACAGTAAAAGAACACATTCGCTTCATGTGTGAGATTGCGTCTAGTTACATCAGGATCCGCAGTAACCATCACTACACAATCACACACTCACATACATGTGAACACACAGTCAGAAATGATCCTTATTCAGTGAGTTTGAACCCACTTTTCTATTTTTTTTATTTATTTTCTATATCAAGCATATGCAAATATATCTACCGTAGACATTCTGGTGACCCTGTCTGCGAGTCAATTGAATCCAAGGTTTGGGTAAGTAACATCCTCCAAATTAATCATGTTCTCCCTTTTTGAAGACTGTCGACACTATTTGTTAATGTTCCATTATTGCTACGGTATCGCAAACGCAATTACCACACAATGAAAATATAACCTTGACAATAATATGAGCCGATGTGATACCCATTGTGATGGATTACCCGTCTAAACATAGTTTTATGTCTCTGCTAAATGATTTCTTTTTTCACATGAAATAAATGGAAAATGATGGCTGCCTGCTAAAATGCTTTAACCTTGAGTTGACCCCAAAATCAACGGCTTTTATGTTTTTATAATGGAGGTGGCTCCCCGCTATATGACTGGGGTTATGGGTTTATTTGAAGAGTAAACCCAGACATATGTATTAACTCACGCAATCAAACACCAATCTGGCAGGTAGAGTAATCACCGATGTCATTTTCAACAGAAAATTAGAAGTCAAATTGCTTCACTCCACAAAGAGTGTAGAAGTGAGAAAAAGTGAGGCTTCCTTCTGGCATGAACTAATTTGATCCGACTCACCGTGTGGAGTTTTGTTTTAAGCTCCAGGAACTGGAAAACACCGGTATCTGTACTGACCACATCTGACACTTTCAATGTGGGTATCATAATTAAAATGGCTGGTTGCTATCTTTTTCATGCTGTGCAGTTTGCTGGCACGCAACACTGCCTGCTGCATGTACATTGGAAAATAGCATTAATTTTAAACTCTCTGTATATAATGTGAACGCACCCGCATGTCTGGAACGGTTTCGAGACAACGAAGGACTGGGAGTGTTTGTCCATGTGTGTACTGGCATGTATGTAAGTGCATGTGCTTCTGTGGGCATGAACGGTGCATGTGCGTTTGCATGTGCACCGTTCATGCACCGATGAATGTGCTTCCGTGAGTTCCTGCTACAGAATACTGTATATTTGCCTGTTAGTTTGTGCGAACGTGTGGCAAAAATGGAGGTTGTGCTGGAGATGTGTGTGTTTGTGATAATAAGCAAGTGGCTGTGTGTGTGTGTGTGTGTGTGTACCTGGGAGCTGATGATTCTCTGCGAGGACCTCTCTATGTTGGCAGGCAGACCAAAGAATGCAGGTCTATCATCCTCTGGGAGATTCTCTATCACGCTGCGGTAGTCCTGGGAAGACACACACACACATGCTCTACAGGTCACACACACAGAAATGCACTCAAATGCCCATAGAAAGAGAGGGAGAATGTGAGCATGCTGTATAGTCATCACGGTTGTACGGAACAAGACACCTTTTTAAGCATTTCCAAGCAACACGTGCTACTAAATTGAAAAAAGTAAAAACTCGCAGCATGCCTTTTTAGATCGCTTTGTGAGTAGAGGACAATTCATGCTTTATTAAACATGTTTATATGGTGTGATTCACATTCTCTAACAATAGAATTTCAGATTTGTTGTAGTCTCACAACATAAACTAATTAAACTTTGACCAAATCTACAACTTACCAATACTGAGCAAGAGTTTGGGAGGCTGATCTGAGGTGGAAAGAAGCGCGTTCCTCCTCTGCTCTTTCTCTGACCACCAGAGAGGAGACGTGAGGAGAAGAACTGCTCCAGGTAGGAGCGCAAGATGCGCAGGTCAGAGGGGTTGTCAATCCGTCCACCATATATGGCACTCTCCAAAAGGCCGTGGACAAACTCCCACTGGAATGCTTTGCCACCTTGGAGATACCACGACCCAAAAAAAGCAGTAAACGTGTATTCAGTGCACACAGAACAAAAGAGGGCTACATAATACATAACATGCAAATGCCTTGTTGTCCAGGCCACGCTCTATCAGAGGTAGTGTGATTCAAAGAGGTAATTGATCAGAGAGCCCACAGATTCGCCTTCTCATTACCATATACGCTGCAGAGCAAATCAACAGAGCAGAGCCCTCCACTGCATCGTAATGTTTGCTCCCAACCCTCCTACCTTCAAAAAGCCTGTCGATGATCTCGAAGCCAGCACGGAGGTCCGACATTGAAAACTCATAGAACTTAGTCCAACCCTGGATAAAGCACAGAGGAGGAGGAATAAGTACAGCATGACAACATCTTTATCTACAGGAGTCATAACACATCAATTACTAATATTCAGGATGTGTCAACCAAACAACATATTCATTCAAATCTCTCATTGCATATTGTTGTTTGAGGCCTGGACTATCATCCCTCATGCGTATTCCCTTTTCTTCTTAAACGGTGTCGTCACAACTGTGTGCAATCGCAGTCTTAATTACATGAGAGCTCGATTGTTCTACCTCTAGAGGTTGAACACACAAGCTCGAGAATGTAAAGACGGCTGATTGCTAATCAGCGAAGAGTGTGTTGTATGTCGATATATCTTTCAATCTAATTTATGTTCTCTTGTGGCTCCTAATATCCACTGTGTATATAGGTGACTTGAGGCTGTAAAAAAAACAGTTTAACACATCCACATACTTCTACTTGACCTCTGTGATGATTGGCTAACATTTTGTCTACTTTCTGGACTGACTCATTCAGAAAAACCCATCCAAGGTTTAAAAACATAAAATAAAAATACAGCCCCGGTATAAACTGCCCTAATAACCTTCTATAGCAAACAAAGCACACACACACACACACACACACACAAAACACAAAAACACATTGACCATTCCAGAAAAACAACCCAAACAGTGTTAGTATACAATGGAGTGTGAGGGCAGCCGGTTTGTGAGTGTATGTTTGTTGCACTTCGCCGCTGTTCCATCAGCAGCTGTAATCTACCCGCCGACGCTGTGGGTGGATGAGGTGAGTCGCGGAGGGAAACTGTGTAGCTATGTTCAGTAATTCATTGAATGATTGAGTGTGCATTGTTTGTTCAGTAATTCTGCACTCGAGTGTGTTTTCACACACAGGGGGACATGTTTCTGCCACGTTTAATAAATGTGCTTTTATATGTGTGAGTAAGATTTAAGATTGTGCTCGTTCACATATACACTCGTTTTACGTAACTAGCACTGGCTGCTTATTCAGGGAATGATTTGTTATATGGTTTTATAAAGCTGAGTATGTTGCAATTACTTTGTAGGCACTTGAGATAGCGCGCCACCTAGTTGTATGTTCACCAGACACAATTAGCCATTATTAGCTGTTGCTTTCTTTCTGTTGCTCTCATCTGTTTTCTCTTTCCTCCTCTCTTCTCTTTCCTACGTAATTGAGCAAGGGAGAGAGGACAGCAGAGGAAGCGAGAAGGGTGTAAGCGATGGTGGAACGAAAGGCTGTGGCTTTTTAAATAATTAGGCAATCATGTCCTTGGATGAGGAACACAACATTACCGTCTCGAATGAAAACACTTACCGGAGATTCAGGGATTTGAGAGAGAAAAATAGAAAGACAGGTCGGCAGGAGGGGAGGCCAGTACAAATGAAATTAGGGGGAAAAAGTAAAGTGAGATCATTTAGAGAAAGAGGAAGGTAGAGAGACCTAGAGATCACCTAGAATCGTACATGGCACACTGCATGATACTGATACTGATATATATATATATATATATATATATATATATATATAGAGAGAGAGAGAGAGAGAGAGAGAGAGAGAGAGAGAGAGAGAGAGAGAGAGAGAGAGAGAGAGAGAGAGAGAGCAAGCAAACCTTGTGGTGGCAGTTTAATTACGAGAACATGTTGTCTGCCACACTTCCCCCTAGTGTTTGAGTTGAGCGGGGATGGTTTTGGATTGTGTGTTGGTTAGCAGACACAAAGAGATACCCTCCCGTTGTAACCGCTGACATGTCGTGTCATAAGATCAGACAGCTCACTCTGAGACAAATGAACCCTGGTGCATCCTGAGACTCAAACCCAACTGCAAAAGCAACCTTGTAAGATGGCGTGTGGGAAGATGACACAGCAAAATGCAGCAAGTATCGAGTAATTATAGGTGCAACCGCATCTTATTTAGCCTATGTAAAAATGTTTATGCATATTTCATAAGCTGGGATTCGAGCTCCTCCATCACAAGCAAACCTACTTATAATGAAAAGTGGACTTTATTTCACTTTATTGTGTTGCTTCCTAACCCTAACCCATAAGTTATACGTTTTTGCAGCAGCTCACAACACACACACACACACACACACACACACACACACTGTCTTTCCTGAATGGACGTCATACTGCTGCACTCTGATGAAACACATGAAAAGTGACAGAAATAAGTGTGCAAAAAAAGAGAGCTGAAAGCATAAAAGCTCAGAACTGACTTTGTCAACTACACACAGCTTTGACTAATATCCTTATTAACTTACAACAGCAATTCAAATGTTTTAAAATTATATGTTTATAAAAAATTACACATTTCATTTTGTAAATCAAATTTGAGTATTTTGAAGAAAAACTCCCTTGTGTGACATTATAGGACTTCTACTTCGTACACGTCCACCGTCCTGACTTGACATACAAACCCGTTGGTCTAAATGCAGTGTGCTGTGTGTGTCTTGACTCTTGACCAGCAGGCAAGTTTACTACAAAGACTATTCACAGTTACACACAGACATACACAGCCACTCATACATAACACAAACAAAGACAAAGAGGCACGGCAGAGCCAGGACAAAAAAAGTGATCTCTGTGGTAAGTTACTACCCTTTTCTGGAGGTCTAGACATCCAGATGAGGACTTGTTAGGTCAGTGTGACTTCCTCCCTGTGGCTATTAACCTGTACGTTTTTTTGACCTCTTGACCCTACTCATTAACTAATTTGGAAATAAAAAATTCATGCATTTGTATATCTGTGTTGTATTTGGATGTGTGTTGTGAATATGAACTGCCCTTTCAGTAATTAGATACACATGTGATTACCTGTGTGGAAATAAGGCTGTGTGGGTGCTTGTGCAAAAACACATCTTTGGGTTTACCAAATAGCTTGTCATTTCAAAGGGGAACTAAAGCACATTGTTATCCTGTAAGTATCAATGTTAAGAATCGACATGCAACTGGAAAAAAGAGAAACTGGTTAGTTTGTCCATTTATGTCATTTTCTTCATTCTGCATTCAGGACTATTGTGTCATACTCTCTTATACGCCATCATAGTTTGACTTTATTTTCCTGCGATGAAATAGTAGAACTATGACCACTCGGGTCCTGTGTTTGCATATTTTACCTGTGGTATGTAGTTGCGCCTCTCTTGGCAGACGGCATGGAACCAAGCCAGACAGAACAGAGACTGGGCTCTGGCCAGGATGCCTCCTGCACACAAACAATCAACAGCCCGTCATAACCAAAAGAACTACAATAAGCACTCATTATCAGTGTACCCAGGTGATTTCCATAACACATTCCATTTTAAGTTAGAAAGTTAATTTGTACCATTACTGTAAATTAAAACGAAGCACACATTCTTGAAGGTCAGGGCAAGCTGCTTCAGGCGGTTAGCCTTAATGCAGCACATACTGTAATATGTCTATTCCATAGACAATTCCACATGTAATGGCATGATTCACAAGGTTGGGGGAGAGAAGAGAAGAGAAGAGCCAACCTTTACTGATCTGCTCTGGAGTCCACGACTCGTATGTTCTCAGCAGATTTTTCTTCAACCCAGGAGGAGCCTGGAGATGACAAAAGATAGGGAGGACGGATCGATAGAGAGGGAAGGGACAAGGTAAATGAGGATAAAGGGGGAGGGGAAGAAAGAAAGAGGGTTTAATTTGATTGCATAATTCAAATGTTCAATTCAAGTTCAGATTACAAGGTCCAAACACAGTGTTGTTTTATAAGCACATAAACATTGGAAGGCATAGGGTGATGTTGATCATGTGTTAAAGAAGTATGTGCTGCATAGTAAGATGATATAGGACATATTGGGTATACCAAAAAAAAAAGGCACTGCTGGGATTCGAACCCAGGATCTCCTGTTTACTAGACAGGCGCTTTAACCATCTAAGCCACAGCGCCCTATAACTGGCCAGGACCTGGGAGTGTAAAGGCCATTCAGAAGGGCACATACTGTATGTACATACTGTATGTCCTATTGAGCATTCAAGACAACCTCAGAAAAACAACAAAGGCAGGAGGGGATACTACACTGGCACAGAAGCTATTTAAGATCTAGATTCTAAAGTTGTAATGTGTTGGTAGGATTTTGAACAAAAAAAGGAAAATCTAGAAATATGTGAGATTGTATTATTGTGAGACTATGAGGCAAACACTGACATTTTGCAAATCTAAAAAAGCAGTTTGTAGAAACTGTAGAAAACACTGGACTGGTCAGACAACAAAGATAAACTGAACAAGCAAGCAAGAAAAAGAGATAAGGAAGACTTTACAAGACTGTATGCAAAAGAAAACCTGTTGTGTAAGTATTTTGTAACACCCATCAGTGTTTCTTGGAATTCAACTCTACAAATAAAAAAAACATAGTTTGGTCAGTGTTGGCCTTCAATTTCATTCCTCTGGCAACACTAAGCTTTGTTGAGAATCAAAACAAGTAGCATACATTGACATCATTTCACACATTATCAGCTTTACTGAACATTACATAGCTCCATCTGGAGGTTTTCATCATACACATATGTACAGAATTTTTCTAAAATTCAAAACCACGACATATGTTACCAACTTGAGTAGATTAGGCTTAGTTACGGGACACTTTTTTTACATTGTACATCCAGTCAGTCTGAATTTTACTCATTTCAGCTGCAGCAGAAAACTGCCCATATGCATCACTGAAGGTAAATCTTACAACTGTATTCACCCTCACAAAGTCATATTTTGCTTTACTGGAAGTACACTTGCAGAAATGAATATTGACTCTATGTGAGGTCTGAGGTGTTGGTTTACACTGTGGGTCTAATGCATGGTACTATTACACATTTTCTTTCAGAAGCTTCAACAATAAACTGCAGGGGAGTCGAGTGTGAGGTAAGGTATTTGGGGTTGAGTGGAGGAGCTACGACACAACAGTTTTTGCTGCACTGGTGGCTTGTATTTTCGTGGGTTGTAGATAAGAGGATCATGCATCCAATTTCATATACTGGCACTTCACATGGGCAGTAATGCTATTAATACTACCACTACTACTACAGATTCCTTGACAAATCTTGCAGATTAGTGCTGTACACTTCCAAATAAAACCACAGTGGCAAAAACATAATCTATGTGCATCGGTTTATGTGTCTGTATATCTTTGATTTGACACTAGCCCTGCAGTCCAGGAATAATATATTACAGTTACGTCTCTGGGGATGTTTTCAGAATGTGTGTGCTTACATAATAAGTATGTCAAGGAGTTAATAAGCCAACGAAACAGTGCGATTGTGTTTGAGAGAGTTGGAGGAAGAGAGGCAGAGCAAAAGCAAGAGAGCGGGCAGTTTGTGCGGCATGCTTGGCTGCCGAAGCAACTAACCCCTTGAGCACGTCTCCCATCAGAAACACACTGAGCACTAAAAACTCGCCTCACTAACACACAAGCTGCAGGCTTCTTTGTCTCCTTACAAATGTACAGTATATGTGGCTGCACTGCGTCTGTAGCCATTATTCAGAGAGTAAAAGGCATGCCTATTGCCATGAATTCACATGACATCTCAAACAAACATAGCCCCCACAAATCCTACACTCTTGTGAAGACGCCATAACCTACTAACTTGGCCCGCCGGGGCTCAGAGAAACACGACTGCATTCTGAAGAGATCCACAGAGACCAGCAAAACAAAAATGCGTAGGTGCGTGTTTTTGAGTTAGGTCAACACTACCCAACACTAAACTTCATCGCAAGCAACTGCAGGAATATCATGGTGTTATTGTTTCCACGGCTGTGTGTGGTGGTGAATGTCTGAGTACCTCACAAGTGATCTTGAGGCTGGACTGCAGCAGTATGGGAGGAAATCTGGGGTGAACTTCAGCCGTCAGCCACAGACGGAATCCTGCTTTGGGACGCAGCACATTTAACTCCTGTGGAGGAAGGACAGTACAAATTACACACATTACACACATATTAAGCCTTTGACTGCAAACATTGTCCAGTCACTGTATTAGTTTTCTACACTTGCTTTTCTTATTCAGGTTTAGTGTAGCAACAAAGGCAGAGGCAAGCCAGGACCTTCTTGGAGTGGGGTAAAAATGCTAACCATAAAGTTCACACAAGATTTATACAGCACTCCAGGACTTTGGAATGATGCACTGACTTGCGTAGATTCCTTTAAACCAAATATATAATCATGTTACCTAAAATTTAGTGCATCTGAGTGCAAATAAAACCCACAATCAAAACAATAGCTTTTCCCTATAAAACCTTTCCTTCATCTTTATGAAGAGACATGGATATATTCAGTCAGCCTGTATTTACCCTGTGTATGTAGTAAAATATAGTTAATACTAAATACTATAAGGAGGATAACCATTATTGTATTTATTCCATTTTAATGTTATTCTGTCTGCATTAGAACAACAAACCATTCACCGCACCTCTATGTCTTTATTCCTCTCTCTTTATTCTCTCTCTCTCTCTCTCTCTCTCTCTCTCTCTCTCTCTCTCTCTCTCTCTCTCTCCATCTTAATTTCCTTTCTCTCTCTCACTTCTCTCCTTACAGTCCTTCCCCCTCTCTTTCTATCTTTCTCAAAGTCTTGCGGTTATAAATAGCATGCTGGCACCCCGGGGTCCTGTGTCATCTGATTGGGTACTCACGCACAAGCACACAAACACATTGAATTGTAATCAATGTGTTTCTGCATCATTTGGAAGCTAATTCATTCTTGTGGAAGCACACATGATCCCAGAAAATCAAAGAACGCAGGAACTGACATCCCTCGAAGAAAACCCCCGTCTCTCATTGAGTGAGTGAGTGTGTGTGTGTGTGTGTGTGTGTGTGTGTATTGCGAGATGATCTGAAGATATAAGACATTGACATAGTGTGATTAGCAGACAGACATTTAGAGTGACAAATAGGCCGATAGATTGAAAGATAGCTGGATGGATGGGGAGGGGGGGTTGATGTGAAAAATGAGAGACAGAAAACAGTGCATGTGGAAGAATATGAGTAGACAGGGATGAGAGGACATCTGCACTGCCAACTTCAATTATGAACAATGACCGCTCTTTGTTGCTGTCTCCCCTCCTTCTCCTTTCTCTAACTGACCAACTGGGTTAGTGACGGAGGGAAGGATCGGAGAGACAGGTGGCAAAAAAGAAGTCAGAAAACGTAGAAACAACATTGAGAGATAGTCAGACTGAGCAGATGGACACAGAAACAGAGGCAGATACCAAAACAAAGTCCTGTCATTGGTAGAATCTCCACCTGCCTGCCGAGGCTCAGTTCATGCTTCCCCACTTCCCTCATCTTACATCCGCTGTCTTCATTCTTTCTTTCCCATGATCCCTGTCTCCCTCATTCCCCTTGTTGTGTCAGTTTTTCATTTCAAGCTCGACTGCTGAGACCGCAACCTCATCGGTAACTGGGCTTAAAGCGAGACAATGAAACAATGAGGGAAGGACAGACAGAACGAGAGTTTAGTTATACAATATGAGAGAGGAAAAGAGTGTTAAGGAAACTGGTGAGAAGATAAACGGGATGTGCAGTTGGAAACCAATGGAGAAAACAGTAACAGAAAGCTGAGGGAGCTGGACGTTTTTCCCTAACCCACTCGACCCCTTAACATCTTTTTGTCTTTTTGCGAATTTACTATATTTCTATATTATATATGGATAACTATATTATAATATAGATTCATACTCCTTACCCTGGTTATGTTTTAAAAAGGGGCACCAAATATTGGATATCAAAAAAATCTTGTAATTAAAAACAATTTTCCAGAAAGTTTCTGAGCGCCAGAGACAGAGGGTGTGCTGACTGAGACGACTGATCAGCTTGCATAGAAATGAATGACAATAGAATAGATTTGTGTAAATTTCTCCCTTTCACCCTGATGGTGTAAATAACTTTCTGCTGCTCCGCCTCAACTGTCCGTGACGTACTGTTCTGTATCTATGATGTATCTGTGCGCTGTCAGTGTGACAGCCCCCGGAGATAGAGAAAAGCCTCTTTTCAGGCAGCGGCGTTATCAGTTGTGCGTTTGTTGTCACTGCGCGAGAAAATGAAGGATTTATTTATGGCAAAATGTCTGTTATGTGTGGGATTTAAAATTGTATTTATTTGTAAACAGAACTGATTAACGGGCTGGTGAAACTTGATGGGCCACCAGCTGAGTAGGTCTGGTTTAAGTCGAACTGGGAGCACCAAGAACTCCATACAGAAGGGATCTCATGCTAACTCTGGGGCACACACATGCACTAACGCACACACAAAACACACACATGTTAGGGGCTCACACAGGCCAGCCACAGCTGTGCCTCCAAGTGAGATATGACCTACTACAGTGACACAGCACCGAACAAAACCCAACGAAAACCACACAAATGAACACAAAGATAAGCAACCCACTACGATGTGACACACAAGCACATACACACGATGATTAAAATATATACATACACAGGACGAGCAACATGAGCACTATCAATTACACACACAGATGTGCACTGCACAGCACGCATGATAAAAACACATGCATGCATCCCTGGAGACAGACAAATACACAAACACAAACGGTAACAACACAGCCACACAAACACCAGCGCAGAGGCTAATATGGGCCGACAGGTAGAAACCAAATTGTGCGTGTGCAGGCAAAGGACAGAAGGTAATTTTAGATATGGAAATTCGGGCAGTCATCAGAATGTGCGCTTGTGTGTGTGTGTGTGCGTGTAGCAGTGTTGTAATATTATAGATAAACACTGACAAGCAGGGTGAAACAAGGAATTACATGCACTCTCTGAATACACAACACCCTCCAGGCTCCCTAACCTAACTTGACCCTGACCTGTGAAAAGGGCTCGTTTCAGCGGACTCATTTCACTGGACACGTTCCTTTGAATTATCTTCAGGAGTAATTACACTGGCCTTTCCCCAATGGGCTGTTTATTCGATCCTATTTCTTTCTTTATAAGATGGATTTAACAAATTACTTATATGGACTTATTTTAGTCTAGTTTGGTCTGAAAAGTGAAGCCAAGTGGAACTGCCTCAAACTTGCAATCTTACCTTACAGCCAGCAGAGGGCAACTCTTCTGGTTGCCAGAAGAAGTATGATTGTATCGAAGTCTATGAGAAAATGACCCTACTTCTCACTTGATTTCTCACCTCAGTAAACATTGTCAATACGGTCTCGGTCGTCTTCAATACAGCAACCAGACACACACTGATGATGTCAACGTCTGTTCCTAAGGCTTCAGCACACATAAAGACTGTACAGACACAGAGTACCTACTTTTTCCAGGAGTGGTAGCCATGTAGTTACAAGGTGAAGATTTTTCAGGCAAAGCCAGTCTCCGTTACGGGAACATTCTCGGAGCGAAGCTAGGGCCACATCAGCCTGTCCCTGACCCATGGAGATCTAGACAGACAGAGTGGGGGAGGTAGGTGGGGAGAAGCAGTGGGATGGAAAATTTGATTTCATATTGTAATTTCTCCGAAGTAAGGGGACGTATAATCCGATTCAATATTTGAATCCATCTCTCTCCTCAGTGGGAGACAGGAGGAAATACGTGCAAAGTGGGATTCCCAATGTGATTTTTACCAATAGAATCCCCACATAGAGCTGGGGAACTCTTTGCCAATCTGATTTGTATTCATATGTAACTGATTTAACTTAGATTGATGTTATATGCAGCACCCATACAAGTGGAGCGCAGCGTGTATACCTTTAGTACGTACACAAGTTTGCTTGTATAGAGAGTTGGTTGTAGTTCCACTGGAAATGGTAAAAATATGTATTTTCTGTTAATCATCTTAATATTCCTGAATAAAATACATATTAGTGATATGGTCAAATGCATCTTAGCCTTGAAGCTATGAGCTATTTGTGCAAATGTTTGCATACTTAAAAATAATCATTTGTTTGTTTTTTTTCTGTTATTTTCACAGCGATTTAAAATACAACATAAAATTGGTAAAACGGAACATGTCTTCCATCCAATACATCTAATAAGCTGTAATTTTCCCAATTTAGATGCAACATACACGTATTCTGTTGAAAATGTTCCATTGCATTTGCGATTCTGCCATGACTTCTCCCATTTAACCCCGTTAGTCTTCACCTCATGATAGTTGTCCCTGCCCACGGTTTCCGCCGCTAGTTCGGCAAGCTCCTGGGATGGGTCTGCCCCTGGAGAGCTGATGATCAACACCGGTTCCAATTCCAACGTCTCAGTGTAGAGGCGACGCAGGTTCAGAGGAGGGGGAGAGAGCTCTTTCATACCTGCAGAGGAGAGCAGAGGGAGGTGGGGAAATAACAAAGGGTGTGAAAGATAGATTGTGGAGAGTGTTTCAATATTGAATTTAAAGTTGATACGGCTACTCAAAGTCAAAGTGACTGGACCTACTGCAGAGAGGGGAAAGGGGACAGATAAAAGGCAAAACAGAGCAGGAAACAAGAAGTGGCAGTAACGCTAGTGGGTAATGGTAGGGCCCTTTGGAGAGGGTAGGTGGCAAAGAAGGAGACATAGGCGGGGTGGACAAATGAAACTGGGAAAAGATGACAAGGAGACAAAGGAAGGGCATGAGCAGGGAGGGGTAGACAGTGTCCAAATGGTGGTGATGCTGATGGGAGGATGGGGGAATTGGGAGGGGGGGGCAGTAGGGAGGTGTTGATGGAGAAAAGGAGGAGAGGGCACAAGAAGAAGAAGAAGACAGAGCGAGGGAGATTAGGAGCATGATGTGCCGTGCATACTGAGTGCGAGGTATGCAGCAGTATTCACCACACACACAGCAGAAGAATACCTTGTCAGCCCCCTGGCACCGAGAAGACTGGCTCTTTGTGTATGCGCCTAAGTACGTGTGGGCGTCTGCATGTGTGCGTTTCCTTACTGAGCATTAGGCTCTAATCCTGCTGTAATATTATGAATGGTATATCAGACATGGGTTAATAGTGACACACAGGCAGTGATACGGGCTCACACAGTGCGAGTGGCTGTGTTAGAAAATCCACTGTGATGTTACTCACACGTGTATCAGTAGATCTCTTTTTCAGTCGGACACGGACACACACACACACACACACACACACACAGAGAGAGAGAGAGAGAGAGCTTTTCTGCGATGACGTTGGCCTGAATATTCTTTGGCCGACTGCTCGCCAAAAATGAAATCTGCTGCACTCGAAGTACACATGCGCGCGCACACACACACACACACACACACACACACACACACACACACACACACACACACAAGGTCTTGGTAGAGAACATCGCGGGGCGACCTTTTGCTGCATCGCCATGGCAACACGAAGAAAAACAGTCATCTGACCACATGGCTTGTGATGTCTGACTGCAAAAAAAAAAAAAAGGGAGCACTTACAGAACGTGCGCGTGCACAAATACATACACAACTACCTTTGACATGGGCAGGTAATCAGTATTCCTGCTGCAGACCAGCATTCTCTGTCTGTAGCATAGCAAGGTTCACCTTGGCTTTTATGACCCGCAATCAGGGCAGAGAGGAGCCTACATAAAGACACCGCTACAGTCTCCCTATGGTTGAACACTGATTAGTGGATGAGACGCCGAATGGTGAAGAATTAATCAGCAGACACTTGGGTCGCACACAACTCTTGACACTACACAAATTGACAGGACACATTTGCATGTTGCAGATGGAAAAGAAAAAGGTTGTCGTATTCTTGGCTGGATGATTAATAAGAAAAGTTACTGAAAGACAGAGAGAGAGATGCTTTTTTTGTGTGTATGTGAAGGATTTTGTGGGTTTTTTTTTTTTTTGTTGTTTTTTTAAAAGTAGAGAGAGCAAGCCAGTGAGCGAGCACAAGTGTGTGTGTGTGTGTGTGTGTGTGTGTGTGTGTGTGTGTGTGTGGTTGTGTTCACCCAGGCATGCCTGTGTGCCTGAGCAGTGCCCAGGCCTGGACTGGGGGGGATTGAGTGAGATTAGCTGTAAGAGGATTACAGACCATGCCTCATTAGCATACTGATTTACTGCCAAAAACACATACACATACACACTAAATCTTCTCTCCTGTTCTTCTTTTCTTTCTTTTTTTTATCCGTCCGTCTCCCTCACGTTCCTCTCACTCAGACGCCCTCTCGCCCACGTCAGGTGCTCGCTCACACTGCACCTTCGTCGATGGGTTCGCATGGCGTTCAAGGAGTGCGAGGACTATCTCTTTATCAGAATAGTGTGTGTGTTTTATACAAACTGCTCACAGACAAACAAGAAGAAAGACAAAAAAAAGTGATGCTTGTGCTTGCGGGGTAATGAGCTCAAATGTAAACACGGGGACTGGCTTTTAAAGAATATGAGAGTTAGATGGGCTGTCACTAGGAGCATAAAGCCACATATGACAGACACCTAGAGAAACACATTGTCAAACACTGACTCCAATGCTGGAGTGTCACTCACTTAATGTTTCACTTTTCCCATATTTTGACAAAAGCTCTCATGGCCTTGTTGCCACAGTAGGCAGTGTGTCAGCCTCATAATCAGAAGACCGCGAGTTTGAGCATTACAAGTGGAAGGCGCTTTTAGAAAATCAATGACATGGTAATGAGAAAGAATGACTGGAGAAAGTTACCACACAGTCAATGCAGTGCAAGCGTAATGCGCCTTCAAATATCGGATGGACACCCACAAACACAGATAGACAGATAGGAGCACAAAGAGGCTGCAGTGTGCCCCCTCAATGAGCCAGTATTATTATTAGCACTCTGGAGCAGCTGCACAACAGCTGACACTGAATTTCAGTCAATAGAGCTTTTGCTATCAGTAGGAAGCAAGGCAGTCAGAGTACTCTGGCATACCAAAGTGCTCTGAACCTCTCCGTCTACATCTTCTCCCTTCCGTCCTTTTTTGTGGCAAATTCTTCTCGGCTGGGGCTCTTTTTATTGTCAATTGGAGAAATGAGGAAAATACCGCACTAAAATCACAGCCAATCATTTTCAAAAACATTTTGGATTTTGTTTGAAGGAAGAAAAAAGAATTCAGCCATGATTGCAACTGTGACATTTCTACTCACTGCCCCGGTCGCATAATCTGAAGTTTTAGGGTTGTAGCAGCGTTTTATATCACGAAACACACTGAAGAGGTGATTCACAATGCAGTGTCAATATTGATGTCATGTGTTAAACCGCATTGTTTTCTTGCAGTTTTCTTGTGAAAATGTAGCACTTCACAATAATATAGATCACTGGACACATAAGCTTCATACTGTCAAAAGAAATGCATCGATTATATGATTTAAGAGTGAAAAATGAGTCCATCTTTGGCTAAACATGTATCTGGATACATTACCCCTACACCAGCATTTTGTTATTTGTTGCGTGACTGTGGGCCGAGAGCTCCTCTCAGTCCAGCATCGCTCCCGCTTGCCTTTGTTTGCTTTGCTCTGTCCAGCCTAAGCCTCTGGCTCCCTACCTCACACCCATCCATGCACACACTTTCACCACTGACTGAACTCCCCACCAAATGCAAGTTGTTATTAGTTCTTTTGTTGTAATTATACTCTTTGTCTTGTGTTTTCTTTTAACTTGGGTTCTCCATCTTTTGTCATGGCTTTAGGCTAGGTCCTGACAGTGAATCTTGGACTGATTATAGCCTTTGCGTGAGTATGTTATGTTAAAAGAGTGATGCCAGTAGATCCCTGTAAGGATAAAAAAAAAAAAAACATACAACTGTTTCAAAATAGTAAAGCCGGTGTTGTTTCTGAGGTAAAGAATGAACTTTAAAGCTGAATAATTATCAAGCACACTCATGGCTGTTTTGGATTTTATGAGTCACAAAACCAGACAGCACAAGCCTCGTTGGCGCAGTAGGCAGCGCGTCAGTCTCATAATCTGAAGGTCGTGAGTTCGAGCCTCACACGGGGCAGTCTTTTTAAAATCAATGTTTGTAAATACATAATGTTCAGTGTAGTATAGAGCCAGTAAATCTACATGAGTATACAAACATGATTAGAGTTCAACTGTTAATGCATGCTTTATTCCTATTCACACAGGACTACTATATAAGTCCAGTTATTTGTAATATTTTCTGTGATGTCAATCCTGTGCGAATCGGCCATGCCTACCATATTTAGGCATCGTCGTCATCTGATAATCTCAGTAATTTGGGGTCCTTTTTTTTTAAAGGTCAGGGGGGAATTTCTAAATCAGGTGAAATCTCCATGTAGTACTGATCCCTAGCAAAGATGATTTTGACAAATCATCTCATAAACATTTTACACAGCAAGCAAAAAGGCAAAACAAAAATATATGTATGGTGTGCTGCATTTCAATTCTGACAACTCTTGTAGAGTGCAGCTTTTGAATGAGCCTCGTTGGTGCAGTAGACAGCGCTTCAGTCCCCTACGCTGAAGGTTGTGAGTTCGAGCCTCACACATAGCAGGTTTTTAAAAATCAATGCAGGACATGAATACATACTGTTGAAAGCATAGTGATGGTGAATCTGCATGAGAATAACAGAAGTAGCATAGAAAATAGTCTGCATTGCTCAGGTCATTTAAATATGTGATTAGAACTCTTGTAGCCTTTTTCCACATCAAGCAGAAAAGGCCCCCAAAAAAATTGCACTTCAATTTCATTTCTGACAAGTCTCGTGAATGACATAACACCCTCCTGCAGGCCTCGTTGGCGCAGTAGGCAGCGCGTCAGTCTCATAATCTGAAGGCCGTGAGTTCGAGCCCATTTCGGCAGAAGTTTCTAGTCCATATGAAATCAAACACAATGGTCAGGTAGATCATCCATCCATCCTTCCATTTCTTCTGCTTATCCGGGACCGGGTCGCGGGGGCAGCTGCCTGACCAGGACACAGACTTCCCTTCCCGGACACTTCCCCCAGCTCCTCCGGGAGGACCCCATAGGCGTTCCCAGGCCAGCCAGGGTGACATAGTCAGTTCAGCGTGTCCTGGGTCTTCCTAAGGGTCTCCATCCATGTTGGCAAGCCTGGAACATCCTCCCGAGGGAGGCGTCCAGGGGGCATTCTCCATACAGATTGACCCGAGCCACCTCAACATCGGCTCCTCTCGATGTGGAGGAGCAGCGCCTCTACGTCCGAGCTCCTCCCGTGTGACGAAGCTCCTCACCCTATCTCTAAGGAAGCGCCCGCCACCCTACTTTGGAGGAAGCTACATTTCGACAAGCTGTATCCGGGATCTTGATTTACATTTCGAGACATGACCCAAAGTTCATGACCATAGGTGAGGTAGGAACGTAGATTGACCGGTAAATTGAGTGAGATTCGCCTAAATCGGCTCAGGCGTAATCTCATTCACACACGACGGACCGAGTTAAAACGACCGCATTACTGCAGGCGCTGCAAACTATCCGCCTGACAATCTTCGACGTTCCATCCTTCCCTCACATCGTGAACAAATGACCGGCGTAATTCATACTTAAACTCCGACGGCACTGTTGTAATCGGACTCCCCCCATGACTTGATTGACTAGCGACTTATTTCGTTTCGATATGGCTATGATTTGGAGATAGTTAATCCTGTCATGCTACAAACGACTATTACATTGATCTGATAAGGCATAATCAATTCAGAACAAATGATTTGGGAATATGATGATAGTAACTTATGATTTCATTGATTGAATGTCAAATGTGTGTCTCAAATAAAAGTGTGTATCTATGAAAGATATTGATATAGCATATGTCTATGACAATGTGTGGTAACTTAGCCATTCTTCCCCTTGTCTTCAGATGTCTACTACAAAGAAGCATCGAGCCATGGGGTCTGAGGAGTGGATGGCGCGCCTGAAGGCATTTGCCTGTTCTGGCACTTGGCCCTCCGGTGCAGGGAACAGGCCATCTCCCAAACAGGGCAAGTGGCACAACCTCTACCAGAAGGTAACCTTTGCCCCAGCAGTCAACCAAAACTCCAAAGTGAACCGATTGTGTCCGTAAGTAAATCATGCATTTTAATTCATTACAGATTGAGAAGTGTCCCATGATGCTGCGTGGGCAGACCTCAATCTTGAGGGTAGCGCAGACATGTTCCTGTGGCTTTCACCCTCGGCAGGTAATATTGAGAGCCTGGTGAAATAAATGCATTTTGTAGGATATACAATACTTACTATGTGGACAAAATCCCATAATGAATAATATGGATTAGTATTAATGCTTCTTTCATGGGTTGATCTTTCTCAGTCTGTGAGTAGTCCTGCAGCATCCAGGCCAGCTACCTCAGCCTCCACTTCAGCTGCCTCAGCCTCCACCTCAGCGGCGCCTGTACAGAGCCCTGGGAGGCCTGCATTGACGCTGTCAATGGTGAATATTTCCATCACATTAATTACCATGTCATTCACCTGGTTTACCATGATCAACTCATCTTTGATCTGTGTGTTTACATATCTTTCATGTCATATCATTGTGTGGTATTGGTGTGTATTATGTTCTTTTTAACACCGTTTCATTAAGACTATTGTTGTTTGATTCTCAGTTTGATAAAGCGCGGTTCGGCGGGACTTTGTCTGCGGCAGCCAGGCCTAATGTCAACGTGACCAGGAAGCATGTCGAGGTAATACATGTACCTTTAGCTGTGCCTGATGCCTAAGAATACAGCCATTAAGCCATACACTATCCTTGTTTTGTAAACTGACTTCATCAGGTACGCTTCCCCCTCTCTCACAGCGTCCCCCCAGCCCTGCCACTACCCCAGCTGGGAGAAGCACTCCCTCCGCTACCCCACCTCCAGCGACGCCCCCTTCCAGTCCGAGATACATTAGGCCCGTCTCCCCTTTCTCTCTGCCCCCATCCAGCCCTGTAATGTCCTCTGTGAGGACCGGCTCGTCCCCTCTGGTTAGTGCAACTGTAATAACCTCCATGCTGGTCTTACATACTGTAGCGTGTAGCGGATAGATGTTTTATTGTCGGTTTCGTTTTCTTTATGTAGGTTGCATCAGATAGGAGTCTTGCTCCCCCTGGTCCTGTCCCTGCTCCGCCTGGTCCCGTCCCTGCTCCGCCTGGTCCCGTCCCTGCTCCGCCTGGTCCCGTCCCTGCTCCCCCTGGTCCCCTCCCTGCTCCCCCTGGTCCCGTCCCTACCCCTCCTTGTACTTCTTCATTTCTGGGTCCGGCTCCACAACAGTTCTGGCTACCAGCAGAAATGAAGAAGACCATTCCCCAGCAAGACCAGCGCTGGATTGCATCCACGCTGTGGAGGAACCAGCGGCTGCGCCCAGACCTACAGCTCTGGTATGAGCCACCGGTGCCAGGCCTGATCTACAATCAGGTCCCGTCACCAGATCGTTTTTTTACGCACCGGCTCCTGGTGTGGATGCCCTACCACCTTTGGAAGGTGAGGCTGTCCTGCCCAAAGTGTGGGAAGCAGCTCACCGGGGCCGGCATGCACAAGAGGGCACGGCAGGTCCTGGACGTGGACAGGTATTACCTGATGGTGACGGAGACCCTCAGGTGCAACGCCATCGGTTGCGTCACCAATTACCTGTCCACGAGCCAGACCGTCCTGGACCAGCTGAGCCTGCCTCTCCGTGGGGAGTTCCGCCTCATCCTGACACGCAAGTGAGTTCTAATCAACACATGAAAGCAAATACCCTTTTTTATGTAGCGCAATTCATTCTGCCAGTAATGTAGCAAATAGCAATATTCGCTTTTTACACTCTCCTGCAAAATATTCTATAGAATATCTATATTAGATATACTATATATATATATATATATATATATAATAAAAAACAACATTTCCATTTTGACGATAAAAAAATAAAATAATTTGATACAAACATACCCCTTGTCCACAAAGGTATGCGTGTGACATCCGCGTCATCAGGATGCTACGGGAGAGGACCCTCGGCAACAGCTCTACCCGCCTAGCCAAACAGCTGCGGGAGAACCACGGCGAGGAGTGGCTGCAGCGTGTGGCCCGCTACCTGGAGGTGTGTGCTGACTTTGTGGACCAGCCGAGTCTCTTCCCTGTGGTCTGTCAGGAGCCCCCCGAGCCTGTGGCTGTCCCGACCAACAGGTGGCTCCTAACCGTGTACGGGAAGGACTTGATGAGCCGTATGGACCACATCAAGGCCAGCATCACCTCTACCTTTGGTGCCATTTTAAAAATGGATTCCACAAAGAAGGTAAAAAGGACATTTACATCAATTTTTGTTGTTATGATTATTAATGAAATGTGTTTTCTTAGAACACCACATCCCAGCATGTGAGCCATTTAACTTATAGTTACAAATGTGTTCATGTTTATTTGATGTGCATTTTTGTGTTTGTAAATGGCTATTCCTAATGTATTTTCGTGTATATATTTTGCTTCTATTTATTCATACTTGAATGCTTTTTTTTATTTTGAAAGCACTCTGAATTTGTTTATTCTGAATAATTCCAGGTGACCAAAAAGCTGGCTGGAGCAGCCAAGGGGACCGCGCTGTGGATGTCCTCCATCAGCAATGAGGTGGGGCAGGTCCTGATCAGCGTGCTGACGGCCCAGGAGGGGCCTGGTTTGGACCGCATGGTGTCGGACCTCATCCGGCGCTACAGCCAGGCGGGCGTAGCTCCCCCTCTGCTCCTCTATGTGGACTGTGGCTGCTGCAGGGAGACGGACGGGGAGACCAAGCTGAAGGCCAGGTTCAGCGGGTGGCCGGACCTCGTCGTCCGGCTGGACATCTGGCACTTTCTTCGGCGGCTCGCGGCTGGATGCACGACCGACGCCCACTCCCTGTACCCCGTCTTCATGGCCAGCCTCTCCGCCTGCCTGTTTGAGTGGGACCCTGCAGATGTGGCCCTTTTGCGCCAGGCCAAGAGGGAGCAGCTTCGGAAGGAGGGTGTGCCCGTCATCTCCGATTCTGTGGTGGACAGCAGAATCACCAAGGCTCAGTTGGCGCAGTACTGCAGGCGGAGGACCCGCGGAGAGGAGGCCACCATCCGCCTCGTTGAGAGCCTGCTGCAGGAGCTGATGGGGGACAGAGGCAGGGACCTGCTTGGTGTTCCACTCCTGGACCGGGTGAGGATGGAGCACATCTGGCGGGTTCAGAAGAGGCACGTCAAGTGCATCCAGGACCTGCCAGGTGTGTCTCTCTACACAGAGACCGGCACCACCACCAAGGAGGGCGTCCTCCTGACAAAGTACAGGTGTGCGCGAGGTTCAACGTCCCTGGAGTCCTTTCACTGCCATCTGAACCGGTTTATTCCAGGTGAGTTTTAATTGCATCACCATTATTTAATTACAATGAAGACCATTTACCTTTATTGTTTATATAGATGTTTGCACAATAAAAATAAACCTCTCAATCATGAGTGCATTCTTATCTACTTTCAGGGACCCAGGCCAATGACCTCAACTTCCAGCTGTACCTGCTGGATGGGCTCACCAGGTGGAACCAGGACCGGGCTGCTGCTGCTGTGACTGAGAGTAGATCAGCCCTCCTCAGCTACTCGGGGGACCTGGTGCAGTGTGTCAACACACACGGCTCCAAGGTGTTTGGACGGAAGTATGTCCCCTCCTTCCGCCCCCCCGCCAAGTACACTGGTAAGTTACACTGAATAGGGATTACTTGCAATACTCAACATATGTTGTTTTATTTTGTGTTCTTGTGTTTCACACTTGGACATGAAATGACCACAAGGCATGTGTACGTTGGAAATAAAATGTCTTTAATTCGGCAAGACAGATTAGATCACGTATTTGCATGTTTGCAAATTCTAATATTGCAGTATATATAATATATATACTGTTGCAGGTGATCATGTCATCAAATAATAAATATGTTAACATATTTCATATAAGTCATAACAAGAAAGTACTATGATAAAATAATGACATGAATGTGGGGTGCACATTTTCTATCTATAATCAGACCCAAGATATGGGTTCCACACATCGTCGATATACTTGTTATACTAATTCCATTATTGTTTTCATTCCCAGGAGAGTTGATAGGTGTCGACTACCTCTACAGGCAGACGGGGAACAGCATGCAGGACATGGATCCTGAGTCTGAGGGCACAGAGCAGCTGCTGGAGGACTTGGCCCTGGGCGACGAGGCAGAGGATGAGGGCTTCCAGGAGGACGTCATTGACCCCACAGTGACGAGTCTGGAGGTCATGTCTGCCTTCATCGCCACTGCACCACCTGCCCAATTCTCCTCTCTTCCGCCGCCACCACCACCACCTGCTCAGCCCTCCACCAGTGGTTCCTGGTCCTCTCTTCCACCTCCTTCTCCGCCGCCACCACCACCTGCTCAGCCCTCCACCAGTGGTTCCTGGTCCTCTCCTCCACCTCCTTCTCCGCCGCCACCACCACCACCACCTGCCCAGTCATCTGCTGTCACCGCTCCGGGTGCTGCCCCACAGGTTCCTGTAGAGCAGTCGGTAAGTACATTTTAGAAATAGCAAAACATAACAACATTTATATTTATTTCCTATTTGTCCAGAATCAATGTTATATCGGTGTTCTTTTTCAGGCAGTGGATGTAAACAACATCCCGGGCCTGGACAGGGTGGACCGCCTGGCGGAGTATCTGGTGGGGCTGAGGAACCAGACCAGCCTGGCCCTGAGTAACCAGGACGTCAGCAGCATCGTGGGCATGTGGGAGGACCTGCTGCCCTACGACCAGCAGAAGGTGGTCTTTTCTGCACGGCACCAGGACAGGCTGCTCACTGGGCGATTCAGGTCGCCCAAAAAAAAGGCTGAGTTCACGCCTGGTGTGGAGAGTGTCAGGAGGTGCACCATAGCATCCACTGCATCTCCTGCACAGTGGCCAGACTGCTGCCGTGTCCTAGAGTCCATCTTCGTCAGGCTCTGCAACATCCACAAGTGTCCGTCCAAAAAGGGGAAGACGGACAAGCGCCTGACGAGATGGACTCTGATCCTGCAGGACTACCGCAGGATAAGGCAGCTGATTCTGGCCAATGGGGCCGTGATGACCAGCACCTCCCTGCAGCTGGTGGAGGTCAACCAGACCACCCTCATACAGTGGCACAACAAGAGGGTGGCCAGGCAGGATGTATCATTGTTGTGCCAGGGGGTTGACCTACCTGCCCCCATCCCTGTGGCCACCGAGGCCTTACCAGCGGCTATTGTCCGCCCCGCTATTGCTCCTCAACAGCCTGGTGTTGAGCACAAGTACCATCTTCCAGAGAGCACAGCGGGGCGGGCAAAAACCAAGAAGAGGAAGGCCACCGCTACAGCCACCGCTACAGCCACCGCTACAGCCACCGCTACAGCCACCGCTACAGCCACCGCTACAGCCACCGCAGTACCAGCTGTAAGGCCCCGGATGGCCACAGAGAGGCAGCTGTATCCCCGTCCTCCTCAGTTTGGAGCCCCTGCCCCTGTCTGCAGCAGCACCCCTGCCCTCAGCCGTGCCCCTGCTCCGGTTGGCTTTGCCCACCCAGGCCTCACCCAAGCCCCTGCCTTCTTCATGACCCAAGCCCCTGCCTTCTTTGGCACTCCTGCCCTCCCCCAAGCTCAATCCCACCCCAGTGCACCCCCCTTTGTGTTTGCTGTCCCCTCAGCAGTGCCTCCACATGCCCCCCCCCGAAAAAAAAAGACATATAACAGGACTGGGGAAGCAAACAAATGCCGAAAGTGTGGGGAGCCCCGGACTGCAATTACTGGACACAGCCAGTTCAGGGGGACCATTTACTGCCCCTCAATTGAGCAGGTGACAAAGGAGCAGTGGTTGGAGGGAATGCGGAAGTAAATAAACATATATTTCTTTTTAAGAAAGTCTTTTTCTGTCTTTTTTTCTGCAACTATAACTATTTCTATACAACTTTAGTGGTTTAACAAACAACTATAGGTTAGTTTGGATTTATTTCGGACATGTAAATGCATAATATCAAAGATCAAAAGTCAACTAATGATAATGCATGTAATATAACATGCAAAATACAAAATATTTTATAGATAAGTTGCTAAGGTGAAAGCTGAAGCTAAATTGAGCTGACACATTTCACACGCAGGAAATATGGCACAAGGATAATTATATTTACGCAAGAGATCCTAAATACATCCATAAAACCACCAAAAAGAAAGTATTTTGTTTGCCACTGGTGGGACTTGAACCGGTGACCTTCTGAGCCTCTCCTCCTCTCCTCAAAACTGGTCAGCAAAAGGTTTTTTAATGTTTTTAAATTCATTCTAATGAATAAAAACAACTGAATAGGTGGGAAATTGAAAAGAAGCCTAAATTTCTCTCTTTCCCTTCCCTTTCCCCTTTTTCTCCTTTTTTCCTCTCTTTTTTTCTCCCTTTTCTTCTTCCCCCCTTCTTCCCCCCTTCTTCCCCTTTTTCCTCCTTCTTCCCCCCCCTTAAAAGACTATTGTTCCCCAGCTTTGGCGCAGTAGGCAGCGCGTCAGTCTCATAATCTGAAGGTCGTGAGTTCGAGCCTCACACGGGGCAGATGTTTTAGATATGAAATCAAAACACAATGGTCAGCGGTAGATCATCCATCCATCCATACATTCTCTTCCGCTTATCCGGGACCGGGTCGCGGTGGCAGCTGCCTGAGCAGGGACACCCAGACTTCCCTCTCCCCGGACACTTCCCCCAGCTCCTCCGGGAGGACCCCAAGGCGTTCCCAGGCCAGCCAGGTGACATAGTCAGTTCAGCGTGTCCTGGGTCTTCCTAAGGGTCTCCTCCCAGTGGGGCAAGCCTGGAACACCTCCCGAGGGAGGCGTCCAGGGGGCATCCGATACAGATGCCCGAGCCACCTCAACTGGCTCCTCTCGATCAGGAGGAGCAGCACCTCTACTCCGAGCTCCTCCCGTGTGACGGAGCTCCTCACCCTATCTCTAAGGAAGCGCCCGCCACCCTACGGAGGAAGCTCATTTCGGCCGCTTGTATCCGGGATCTTATTATTTCGGTCATGACCCAAAGTTCATGACCATAGGTGAGGGTAGGAACGTAGATTGACCGGTAAATTGAGAGCTTCGCCTTTCGGCTCAGCTCTCTCTTCACCACGACGGACCGATACAACGACCGCATTACTGCAGCCGCTGCACCGATCCGCCTGTCAATCTCACGTTCCATCCTTCCCTCACTCGTGAACAAGACCCCAAGATACTTAAACTCCTCCACTTGAGGCAGGACCTCCCCCCCGACCTGGAGGGAGCAAGCCACCTTTTTCCGGTCGAGAACCATGGCCTCAGATTTGGAGGTGCTAATCCTCATCCCGGCTGCTTCACACTCGGCTGCAAACCGCCCCAGGGCATGCTGGAGGTCCTGGCTCGAAGGAGCCAACAAGACCACATCGTCCGCAAAAAGCAGGGATGAAATCCAGTGGCTCCCGAGTGGTAGATCAGTAAAGTAATATAGTGGGGAGAAGTCTAGTAAAGACATATCTTAAAAATCGATCCGGGCCACTGTAACACCACCAATGGTGATTTTAATGAGACATGGCTACACCTTCCAGGTAGGAGCTTTAAGCTCAATATTCAAACAATTTGGTCGTAGTCTCAAACATAAATTAAGTCTACAAAACCAGCTCAATATCACTGTTACCTGTCTCAGTTTACTGTCAAACACTTTTGGAACAGCAAAATGTAATTCTTATTTTGGGGTGGGTTCTCTCATTAAAATTAGGAATGTTTGGCCTAGAGTTATTACTTTTTTTGTTCATGAATATTCATATGACAAAGACGCTTGTATCCCAAAAGCACATCATTTCCCCAAGGTTAACATGCCCAGTAAGGCTTTGAAAAATGCAAGTGTGTATTTGGGAAACTGTATGACTGGGAAAACCATGTACAGAACCAGAGAATAAAGGAAATATTGTGTTCTTATATTCAAACTATGAAACTGAATTAACTTTAACTGAAACTAAAAATGGTTTTGTTATGTAAGCTTTGACAAAGGTCAGTATTAACCATTATATATATATTTTTTAATATTTTAATATATTATATCAGGAAGCGCAACTGATATTTCTAATGAGATGATCAGAAATGCAGACATAGCCCTAATATTTGTACAACCCAGAATTTACATTGCAAGAAAAACCTTCATTATCAGTCAGCTAGGGTCTTGTGTTGTAAATGTTATACGGTTTATTTAGGAAATTCTCTGAATCGAATTAGAGAAGCGACTTTTAAGAACTTCGGGGGGGGGGGGGGGGGGGGGGGGGGTATTTTTACTTGCATGTTAAATTGCCTGGAAAATTACTTTTGGCATTAGTGATTAACTGGATGGTGAGCAGCTCAAAAACTGCCAAACACACACAAACACAAAAGCTGACATATTGATGGACTGATGAATGTTCATGCTCTTGTTCAGATGAACAACACAATCCTACATAGCTAAAGAAACCAGTATCTATACACCTTAAACCAACGTCTAGGAGTCAAATAGCGTGTTTTGTCACATGCAGCTGAAAATGAGTTTTCATACACACGCATTAACAACTGCATATTAGTTTCACCTGACATCAATTAGCAGCATGCCAGAAAGTGCAGTCAGAAGCCAACATGCCATTAGGATGATCTGGACTCCATGAACGGGCTCATTAAGCATCATAAACTAACGACTCACAAGCAACAGCATAACTGTGTGTGTGTGTGTGTGTGTGTGTGTTTGACAGTTGCGTTCTCACAGTGATCAAAGACGCATAAGGAGAAAGGATGGAGAGGACTATAGAGGAAAAAAAGAATCACACCGCTGTGAAGAAGCAGACAAGTGTGGCTCAGAGATCCAGGATAAAAGCCTGGTTTAAGTATATTTTTGCTTGAGTGGAGTATGAAGGCAGAGGGTGCTTGTGAAAAACACAGCTAAACTTTCTATAGAGCAGAAGTAAAGGACTTGAAGCGTTAAAGGAGGATCTAGTCATCTGTGTTTTATGCAGGTCATTAATCAGAGTAATCACATTCAGATTTAGAAGGAGAAATATTTACTGAACCTTTATTAGAACAAACACATTTTTGAGCCCGCAGCTCATCAAACTTCTCTTGATTTGCAAAGAGCACAATCTCGTTTCATGTGTTGGTTTGTTTCCCTGAACATCTGCAATACACTTAAAAGTCTGCATAAATAATAAAGTGTATAGAATTCATTCATGTTATACTCATAGCTTGGGTCGAGGTCAGAGAGCAAATAAGGAAAGGAAGGAAAGAACAGAAACAGTGTAAAATATCAATAAAGATGCATTTCCAAAGCAACTAGGGGCCGGTGGGCAGCATGATTATTCTTATTATTTCCACCAGAAGTATCATGCAATTGGCCAAGTGTGTGTGTGTGTGTGTGTTTCAGCATTTGTGCATGCGTCCACAATCTAGCTTGCATTTCTCTGTCAGTCCGTGGCTAATCACGCTTTCTGCTGCAGGAAACTGCATAATATTTTGGGTGACCAATTACAGCTACATGCTCAATGACCTCTCGTGGTTGCAGTGACTCACATCACACACACCCTGCTAAGCTGGCAGACAGCTCGTGAGTTTGTATAGAATGTCTCATATACGATGCCGTCCAACTGATTGTCTGCATTCTCCGTGGCTTGTTCTTGAGTTGAAATTAAATGTGTTGTGCAGCACCTTACAGGTTATTGGTGTCTAGATGAGGGGTTGGCCAATTGTGGGTTGTATTGGATTCAATCACATAATACAGAAGTGGTGATTGCAGATAAACTTTACAGAGATCTGCACTCTACTGGGTGCACCTTCCTAGTGACTCCTTTTTTTTTGTTTACTAAGTGTTTTTCATAGGTATCCTGGTCCATGTAGAAGTAGAACAGTGCTGAGCTGAACTACAGCTCACTTACGCAAAATTGTTTGAAAAAAAAGAAAAGAAATGAAGAGTCCTTAATGAAACACTTACCCAGGGCCTGGGTGGAAAATGCTGCCATGGCACTCTGCAGTCGGTCTGGTCTGACTGCCTGAACCAATAACAGCTGGGGAGAGCAAAGAGAAAGAGGAAGAAAGAAACAGAATTCCATTAAAACCTTTTAGACAAAAGGTCAATCCCACTCATATCAAACAAAAATGCTACATGAATAACAGTGGAATTTGGATACATAACCATTATCAAATTCACTGAGGCTTTTTGAAAATAGATGTTTGAAAACCCAAAGTAAATGACTCAGTCAATTGGTGAAGTATGCATACTTGACTTGACTTTAAAATGACATTAGCAGCATCTTTATTCAATCTTAAACCACATGTGAAGGGGTGTATTCAAAGACATAATCAAACTGTATTATTTCTGTTCCTAGCACAATACCTTCTCCTTCACAGTGGAAAGAAATAACAAGAATTAACGTGAACGGATTTAAAGAATCCCTATCAAAACCAAAACAAAACATTTTTGGCAGAGGTAGCAAATACAAACAATTCCTAAGCGTGTGTAGACTTGTAAATTATGACAACTTGTTCCATTTGGCTGGTGAAGGAGTCCTTTTTGATTGAAAGCTGACCTGCTGGAAGGGAGTAATCTTCTTGGCAATGGAGGCTGGGATTTCCTGTTCACACTGTGAGCTCTGCGAGAAGGACAGCCAAAGGTCTGAGTCACTCAAACACAGGGACTGGTAGAGCGCTGGGAACGTGGTCTACGAAAAAAGGTATGGCAAATGTTAAAAGGTTGAAAGACAGGTCAAGAAATAATTGTCCGATAAATATCCAATCTTAAACTCAGAAGGATTGTTTTACTGGCATTCCACTGATATTTTTTATGTCTCCTGGTTGGAGGAAATAACCAAATGCCAAAATAATAGCTATGCATCTGATGGTGTAATGTACACATTTTGAGTTGAGTGGGTATGTTTGAGTACGTCAGTGTGTTTACTTTAAAAATGGCCACTGCCCCTTGTCTCTCCTGATCAATCCAAGAAGGGAAGTCCTGCAGAGAGAGCAGACGTATCGTCAAGTCAAACACAGAAATGGTGTTTTCTCATAAAAAAAGAGCTGCACACTTACCTCTTTCTTAAACATTTCCCCCACAATGGATCCAGTGAAGACATCCCATTCCTACATAAAACAGCAGTGTTAGCATATCCATGTGTCACTGGAATCAGTATTTCTGAAATCCTTAATATGCAGATACTAAATCTACAAAGATACTCACACTCTCCTGAAAGAGCTCAGGGTACATGCCTTTCACAAAGTGCATGGCAAACATCAGCTGGTCAGCCTGAGACGGAGACAGAGAGACTGATAAATAGCCGAAATATGTCTCATATGAGAGCATGCAACAAACGTGACAAACATGCATCTCTTCCAGAACAACGGTAAACACACTCGTACTCCCGTCGAATGACATGCAGCTCTGTCTGGCTAATTAAAGGGCTTGTAAAGAGTTGCTGCACACTGACAAAACAGCCCCGGGCAACCACGTTGGATGTTTTATCATCCCTACACACCCCATCTCTCTCTGTCCTTCTCATCCGCTGGTGGAAGTTCGACAGAGATAACAGAAACATCAAATAATCAAGATACTTATCCCACTTCCACCCACAGAGAGCGACAGAAAGACGGTCACCAAGGATCTCCAATGGTTACAGTAAATATAGAAATACAGAAATAGAAAGAATGCAGATTGCAAATGTTCAAATCGTTTTTTCGCCCCCACCTTAACAAAATCTATCACAAGAACAACTTGTCAACAATTATATACTGTTAATCATTTTAAAGACAAATAGAAAGATAGATGGCCAGAAAGACATGAAGCAGAAAGGAGGGACAAACAACCTGCATCTAAGGTTTTACAGTAACCAGGGTCCTGCAGCACAGCTGAACTGGATCTTCGATGTCCTGCCACAAGCATGTTTGTTTGTCTGTAATGCTCCAGGACTATATCACCCTATTGTTACAACAATGCACACAGACAGGCAATTTACTTTTCGTTTTATACCTGAACTTATGTGGCATGAATGCCCTCTAAAAGCATTATATTTCTCTCTCCTGTTACAGTACACATTATTACCGATTATCTGAGATTCTGCTCCGAATAGCAATGCCATAATGCATAACACTTAATAACATTCAGATTGAAATACAGACGCACTGTGCTGGTCATGTCGTATGATTATATAAATCTCATTTAAAGCATTTGGCAAGTGGCTGGCGAGGACTACCAAATTAGAAATAGTATGCTACTCAGTAATACCTCTTAATGTTGCGGTTTGTAAAGTGGCAATAATTCACATGATTGTGTTGATCTAATCAGTCTATTTACAGTAGCTGCTATCGCTGCTGCCAGATGTGGTAATTGTTGCTGAAAAATAAGGTGCATAGGGCAGATGGTCGTCTATCTGAGAAAACCTCTTCTGTAACCACGGTGGCTATCCTCATGCAGACGTGCTCACTGAATTACAGCATTACTGGGTGAGATTAAAACCCTGTTCCCTCAGAGTCAGCACGCAAAGGGCAACCGCACTAAATGATCAAGTGGGAGGAATCGGACTCCCAGTGGTCTTTTACATCCACCTTAAAGTGCATCTTAAACTATGTGCAGCTAGCTGCGGTCAGCATCTGCACGCACGCAAGAAGAAGAGTTTTAAAAATGAAATCACTCTACCACATCTTCTTCATCTTCCGGGCACATGGCTGTTTCCTAATATTACATTGGTGACACTTCCAACAGCTGTAGAAGCAGCTTGAGCAGCGCTACATTTGGACTAGAGCTCTTCGCTAACATGCCCTCTTTCCGAACCCTCTCCACGATTCGTCTGGATGACTTACACCGAGCTGCCAAGTTCAACTCAACTGAAGTGACAGCGAGTGCAGAACCAGGAGAGCCGAGCGACACGACTGATCAAACAAAGAGTGGCACCGTGTCCCGTTTCCTTGGATCCCGTGGATCTGTGTTTGCATATACGTGCCAGAGAGAAACGTAGCAAACAGAGTGCAATGAGGATGAAAATCTGCGAGTGTGTCACACTCTGACAGGACAGGAGGAGGAAGTCAACAGGTGAGACACCCCTCCCAGAGTCTTGGAGGCTGTCCTGTCCAACTCCAGCAGGTAGTTGGGCCCTCGAGCTATAAATGCTGGGGCAAGTCCTCACTCACATCATGCTGACGTGCCAACATTTCGTCCCCTCTCCTCTCATTCCCCCTCTGCCATCATGTGGGCTCTTCCAAGGAACGAGCTTAAAATGAGGAGACACAGGTGTAACCTACGCAAGTGGCATAGCATAGCTGCTGCGCCTACACACATGACACACAGTTTGACGCAACTGATGTTGCATAAGACAGACGCCAAGGAAAAAAGGATTTCTCATTGTTGCATCTCTTCCATGCATCTCTCCCTCACTAAAAGCTGCGACGTGAAGAAGAGATGCGAAGTGAGGAGACACATTAGAATGATGAAAATCACGCTGCCTCTCTCTTCCTACAGCCGGTACCCACCATCCATCATCCTTTTTTTCAGATGCACCTTCGACACCTCCACAGCACACATGGAACACGTAATGACGACAACTCAGTATGATATATTGAGCGCTTAATTGGTCAATGAAACCACACACAGCATTCTTCTAGTCACCAGAGCACAAAGGTATTTCAAAGTGGAACTGTAACTGACTAAAACAATCCCTCAGCTCAGTCAATTATCTAAAGGTTACTCCCTCTAGGTTACACAAACACTCCCACCAAAACGGTATCTCAGCCGCTCTGAAGTGACAACATCAGATGTCAGATATTTCCACAATTCAATAGTAGGAGATTCATCATCCCCCAACCCCCTTCATCGTGATGATGCACTGCTTTCATTGCCCGTCTAGCCACTCTATTGTTGGTTAAGGGTTTACCGTTATTTTTACCGATTGTTTCTAGTGAATACATTTGCGTGGGCATCATCATTGTCACATTCCCTGAGCCAGTTTATGGCTTGCCAGGACTGGGTCACACTTCAGCTAAAACTCGAACCACTGCATGTACCAAGAGAGATGTATCTACAATCATCCAGACAGACAGATAGACACACACACACACACACACAATTAACTATTAATTATCGTGAATGCTAACCTGCCACCATACACACCAGCATGCATGAAGACCCAACATGTGTGGTCTATGCCATCCATAAAGCCTTTATAATGTTGAATGCAAATCACTTATTTTGTCACGGTTAACCTCCAGGTCATTGCAAGGCAAATATATGCACACTGTCTAAATCCGTCCATCTGTTTTTTCAAAACCTAATATTAATTAATTAAAGTGTTAAATATGGTGTAGATTCAGTAGAGATCAAACTGGACCAAAATTATGAGATAACACTCAAAAACAGCACCTTGAGGCAAATTTGTGATTCATACATGATACTGGGTTATATAAATACAATTGACATGACTTGCCAGTATCTGCCTGCCTGTTCAATAAAAATATCCCTAATTAATAACATATATTAATTCAAATACATTGCCCTATCAGTTAAGAGAATGCTATTAAGCTAAACTCAACATTACGTGGGCAAATCCAGGCAGTGAAGTTAAGTGCTGAAAATATTCTTGGAAGGACACTTATTATAAGATAAAATACAAAACGTCTCATTATAAGTCCAATACCATGAGCTTAACACGTTAACACCATAAAAGAACAATGGTTGCTCATGAGAGGCTCAACGATCTATATTTGGTAGAGTAAGCCTGATTCTTATTCAAACTTTGATGAATCTAGCCACGCGCAATCAATGCCTTATTAAGCTGAATCACCTTGTGTTTCTGGTGGAATTGAACACATAAAATACATAATTAGATAGTGCCTATCATGGCCATAAACAAAAAAGATATTCCAAAACTATAGGATGGGTTGCTTTTTCTCAAAAGAGGGATATACTGTGTTATGGGGTTTTCTAATAATGTCTCCTCTCAAATTCTCCTCTTTCTCCCATTATGCTTTCCTTATTCTTTGTCCTCTCTCTCTCATTATCCACCTTTATCTTTTCACCCGACCCCTTCTCCCACCTCTCTCTTCTCCCCCTTCAAGGTATGTCTTCTGGAGCACAGATAAGGGGTGTTGACAGGAGCACTGATAATGTAGTCCAATGTTTTCCTCTCTGCTAATGACTAGACTGCTGCCGTCTACATGCTGATGCGTACACACGCGTGTGCTTGTGTGCAAGTGTTGGGTTTTATAGCCTCTAGAGGTGATCGGCAGTTAACAGCCACCCCGACTCTGCCTGAAACTGCCATTACCATTCAGGCAACACACAAACCAAAGAAAATGCATTTACCATTTACTGCCTGATCGATTCTGCTCTGTTGGTCAATAATTGACACTTCATTACCGTGTTAGTTGCAGAGGTTTGATTGTATAGTGTGTAGATGTGTGTGTTTATCTGTTGTGCACTGGGTCTAAACACTCAATAAGAACACTGCTGTGCTTCTGCATTATATTACAGAATCACAAAGATAACAGTGCATCTGCAGAATGAAAGAATAACCAACCCTGCTACGAGTAAAGCAGCGTAAACCTTGCATTCTGATTGGCTGAAAGGCCAGACACAACACACAGTGATAGTAGTGAGAGAGAATGCTTTGAGTTAGTTTGCAGGGGAAGAAATCAACATGCAATAATACTATTCAATTAAAGCTTTTTTTCCTGACACATTTTAATATTGCTTTGAGGGACCTTGTTTTACCAGTGAGTGTCTGCCGCCTCAATTAAACACAACAACGGACTTGTTCATAGCAACATTCGGTAGCAGGGGAATTTCTCTGTAGGCTATGAGTAGATATTGGAGACATTTCTTCGGCTCATGGTGAGTGATGTGTTTATGGCCAGTTGTTGTTTTCAGAGTAAAATCCCCAATAATCAATAATTTTAACAAGGAACAACACAGCAGAAATAAAGATGTGATGGTTTACATCAAGCAAAATGCTTCACTGTATTACCCACTTCTCACTACATACATTATTATAATCCTTTTTTTAGAGATGCTCAAAACCACATTTGTTCTATTTCTGTGTTAGAGTGTGTGAATTACCTTGAAAAGTGACCGGCAGACGTATTCATACACTATATTCTTCAAGCTGGCCTCCAAAGCAGCAATCCTGGCTTCAGTATTCTCTGCTCCCTGCACACACATACACATGCATCACACAGTCAGAAAGGGAAAAAGACAAAATAGATGAGGCAGATTGGGGAATGTATGGGGGATATGCTGTCATTAAAGAGATTAATACAGTTTTTCCCCTTATATTTCATTAATAAAACAGTGTGTGTTATGTGCTTTTGATTCTAGCTAAATGGTGTGTAAGCAGCAATGAAGTTAAAAAAAGTAACAGTAACATTTTTATTCTGTCGCATCAGGTTAACCTGAATGTCTCAGGATGTGAAAAAGCCACAGATACACATAAAACATATTTGACATACATTTTTTTTCCTTTCGCATGCATTGATTCATTTTCTTCTCTGACCAATAAGTCTACATATAATATAGAAAAGCAATAACAGAAATATCCCTTACATGCTTTTTAAGGTCAGGGCCAGAAGAAGCATGACAATCACACACATGTTTTTTAGTGAGTGCACATTAGCACTTTGTGTGTACAGCACCTGAGCAAAAGCATTATGTGTGTCTGTAAAAGAGGAGTGTTCAGTGGGTTATTTCAGACACGAGAGGTTAAAATTCTCTTCAGGATCTCAGGGAACATCTGCAGCTCACGGCAAATTAAACCTTCTCAATGCAACAAACAACCGAAGGACACAAAGGTAGGCAGAGTATTCTGACCACGCTCACTGAACGTGTCCACAAACAAGCACACACACACACACACACACACACACACACACACACACACACACACACACACACACACACACACACACACATACACGTAACACTGGTGACCAGCTGCTGCCTGGTGACATCCTTGGATGACAGCACCGGCTCTAACAACCCACACAGGATTTGAGGAATTAGTGCTCAATCTATCAACCCAATGTCTGTGTTTCTGTGTGTGTGTGTGTGTGTGTGTGTGTGTGTGTGTGTGTGTGTGTGTGTGTGTGTGTTAATGTACTGTATATGTGTGCTCTGGTTATCAGACAGTGTTTAGGACTCAGATGGAGAACAGCCGTGTGATAGACAGTCCATGATGCTCTCCAGCTGCACAGGTCAGACCAAGATAAACTTGCTGAAAACAGAAATGAATCAAGCTGACCTGCACTGAAATAAAATCATCTATCAAAATCAGGTACATTGAGTTAAGCTCCGTTTATTAAAAATGATCTGCAATGAACTAAATATTAATGAAAAAACTAATAGTAGTATTTCTATTACCATGTACCAATGTTAATGCTCTGTCCTGCATTATTTCTTTTTTTACAAAAGCACTACTTCTATAAACAGTCCAGCACAAAACCCTGTTTCAAATTGTTTTTTTACACTTCATTTTTTGAACACCACAAAATCAAATCTCCAAATCGGCCTTTTTCCACTTGAAGAACATTGTCTGTTTTTGCCATCACTCTCTTTCCCTGCCGCACAAACACTGATTCATGCTTTGATCACCTCTAGAATGGACTTCCACAACAGCATTTTGTATACGGCGCCGTCAACCAAACTCCTCAGTAAACTCCAGTTCATTAACCCCTGACCTCCAGAACCTCCACTGGCTACCTGTCCCACAGTGCATCCACATCTAACTCCTCCTTCTCACTCACAAAGGCCCCTTCACCAACGTGCTCCACCACCACACTGCTTCCCATAACCTCCGTTCCTCTGATGCCAACCTCCTCTCCCCTGAAAAAGCAGGGAATAATGCCAGCACATCATCCAAAGCCAAAAAGATCAAAACACATCACAAAAATATCATAGATTACATCAACTACAATGAAAAATCTACATTTTGTATTCTGTTTGACAAAAATAATTAGTTTGATCTCACACTCTTGATTCAGAAATATATATAATAACTTTATCTTTGGAATAAAAGGGTATTTAATGTGCTCGATGCCAACTGGGGGAGACCAGTGGGTGATTTGCCTCTCTGAAATTCACAACCAGTTTACGCTGAGCTCCAAGTAGGATCTAAATGTTGTCCTTGAATAAATTGTGGCTGTGCAGGCGTTATTCCCCCCTTTTTTCTGAATGATGCTGTACGGATATCCTTGCACCTCAGCGATGTGCGTATATCTCATCTCTCTAACCTCCTCTCCCCTCCCATCAGGACCGAGCACCTGGCGTGACAGAGCCTCCTCCACAGCCTCCCTCTGGATCTCTCTCCCATAACACATCAGAGACTGCACCAATCTGTCCACAGTTAAAACACTCCTTTAAAATCACCTATTTAGATCTGCTTTTAATGGGTGACTAATTCTGTCTTTTTGTTTATTGCGTATCTGTTTGTTTCAATTTTAACCGTAATGCAACGTAAAAGAGACTTTGAGCACCATGAAAAGACCTCTATAGATAAAATGTATTATTATTATGCAATGTTGTACAAATGATTTACAAAGAAAAGAAAATAAGTTATGTATTACTAATTGAGCTTTAGAGGTGCTGTAAGCTATTTTTTTTTACTTTTGATTAAATCCAGGCTCCCTGTCTCCTTCTAGTCTTATGCTAAACTATGCTAAGCTAACAGGCTGTACATTTTATATTTAACAGATGGATATGAAAGTGTCATCAATATGCTCATCAACCTCTCTCCCAGAAAGAATAAGTCAGTCAATGTCAGTTAATTCTCATATGTCTCATTGCATCATTTTTAGGCATTCTGGTCATTACTTTCCTTTTTGTCAATGTGCCATTTTACTTTTTTGCTTACATTTTTTCCCCCTACAAACTGTCTCATTGATAATATAACTGCCCATTTCCCCTTGGACAGTTAACAAAACAATGACGGCAGACATGGCCCCATGAGTGAGATCAACAAACTCATTAGCTGTGACATTGTATTTCATCTAATATACTAAAAGAAGTGAAGTTTACACTTGAAGCAGACTTTAAGAGAGAAGTTATTTTAGAAGTAGTGTCCTCTAAATGTGAAAGAGAAGAATTGACTTTCAAAAGCAATGGACATCTTGTTCTACTGTAGAACCTGTGTGGACGTCAAGTTGTGTTGCCTTTTTAAGCCATGACTGCCAAATTGTAATGTGTTCATGGGGAAAACTACTTTTTAATGTGCATATTAGTATCTAAGTTAATCTCTTGAGTGGTTTTTTTATGAGTCTATGCATGAAGGTGTATTGATGTTGATTTTGGATCAAGGGCATATTATTTAGATGGATAGGTATATTTATTTAATCCAAAACTGGGAAATTATTTTGTCACAGCAGCCAGTTGGAACAATTTTGCAAAACTAAACATGTAAACACACCGCTGGGATGGATGAACATATAAAGTACTATAAGAATCACCTTCTTGGCCTGAAGAGCTCTTTGGAAGAGGCGCAGGAAAGAAGCGAGGCTGAAGCGGTACATGTTGTTGATCTTCGACAGGTCTGTGATTACAAAATACATCTTGCTGGCACTTTCTGCAAGAGGAAGGTAGGCATCCCTCTCCTAAAATATGAAAAAAGAGTAGGTAGCGAAAAAGAAAAGAAAAAGAGAGAAAGGGGAAAGTAAGAAACCGACGAGCAGCAGAAAATGAAGCACAGATGTTTTAAAGAGTTACAGAAGTTACCACAGATGGATGCGTGGCAGTGAAGGGTTTTATATGGGGATGCATATGAAGAAGAGAAAATGTTTATTTCATTCCAGATGGAAGAAGAGGGAGAGATAAAGGAGGATAGACACCATGATGTGTGATAAAACAGGAAATGTGAGAGAAAAAACACAAAACAGGGAGGTTCATGTGAGATAAATAAATAATAGCAAGGAAATTACTAAAACAGTTCTGGCGTAACACTGCACCCAAGAGGATGATTGAGTAATACATCTATAATAGATCCTTGCTTGTTCATCTACGTAATCTGATGCCTGTTTGCTGTGAGAGAGACCATTTGCTAACCAGGATTAAATGTCATTATACATTCAACACATTCTGTCTCTCTTATGAGTATAGCAGTCGTTGTGAAGAAAGTGGTTATTAAACTAGTGATCCACTGGTTAATGTGTAGTCTTTTTTCATGACTAGTACAGCTTTTCCTGTCCAGGCGTACCCTGCCTTCTCCCAATGACAGCTGGGATCGGCTCCAGCCCCCCCGACCCTGAATACAGGATAAACGGTAGACGATGGATGGATGGATGGATGGATGGATAATAGTTCAGTGTATCACCACTTTGGAGAAGCACACAATAGAAAAGTAACTGCTGTGGATGGGGACACCATGAACATGTCAGTGTTCACTTTATTTTATTTTTTTACAGAGAAAACTTAAGTGAAGGTGAAAGCTATCTTTTTAGGCATGCTATGTGAACGGCCCTGAGGTCATCTTTAAGGCTTTTAAACAGTGCAACAGGCTAATATTTTTAGATGCACATAATGTAATGCAGCGGGCTGTGGTTGTGAAGGCTGTTCTGAGGTCAGTACATCAGAGAACCCTGCTGACAGTGGGTGTGTCTGTTGCATTAATGCTAATATGTTTAATTATCAAAATATACACACAGTAGGCCTATATCATGCTTGAAAATATAAATATTCTATATGCTACCCAGGTATTTTTGGGGGTAAATATTTTTGTGTTCATGTGTGTGTGTGCGCCTGAGGTACATTACCTGGTCCAGGGATGCCTGCAGCTGGTGCGATTCCAACAGTGACTTCTGGATCAATGCACTGCTTGCCTTGGTCTGGTTCAGACTGTCTATCAGCTCCCTGTTCTCCAGAATATTACCCTGAGATGTAGCGAGGGTCTGACACAGGCAAAAGACAGACAGATTGACAGAAGGGAACAAACACAAGATGGCAAGGATTAGACAGGGTCAGAAAGGGAGTATGTGAAGTAAAAGAGAAAAAAGGGGTTGGGGGGGGATACAGAACAAGAGAGAGTATGTTGTCATGTATCTGTCAATTGGCTGATATCCGTGATCTGATGAAAGTTTATTTGTCAATTCTTTTTTTTAGGCTCGACTCGCCCACTTCATCCTGTGGAATCTATTCTCTGAAATGAACGGATAGAATTTATTCAAATAAATTCAAATAAAATATATGAGAGAGCAGCGAAGCATGGAAATGTCAAGTCGAATATGCTCCTACAATTCTGGAATAATTACATGTCTAGTACCTCTGAAGCACTGACATCCTGCTCTTGGCACTATCTATGGGTGTGTGTGTGTGTGTGAGTTTACTTGAGACTGTGTGCACAAAGCATTATCATTAGGTTTAGTCTCTATGTCTACAATGTCCTTTAACTGTATCAGTATATGTTTGATTGTGCAGTGCCTACACATGTCTCTGTACACTTTGAAGTAGATAAGTGAAAATGAATACTATGCAAGAAATGTGATTTTATTATCTACAAACATTCCTACATTTGTTTTCCATCACTGGGGTAACTAATTGCACTTTTGAAGCTACAAATGGCAGGCGTACTGTAATACACATAATACTGTAAAGGCTGCTGCACCAGTGACAAGCTCTACAAGTACTCCAGCATGTAGGATTCTTCTCTACCTTGTGCATGCTTTACGTCTGCATTGTATACTGTACCTCTAATAAGGATTCTTCCAACTGAGCCAGCTGTATCTTCTTGTCTTCCTCTTGTTGTAACAATCTCGTTTTTTCCGTCTCTAATTCTGGCTTCTCCTGCTGGATGGTCAAGGCCAGCAGCTATCACAAAGCACGCACACAAACAAATGGGCAAGTGGACATACAGACTGCAACAGACAGCACATGTTCTATATAAACACTGTGTTATTACACTGTAAAAGTGCTTGATTGAAGGTTACATGGGTTACCTGTCCTCGCAAACCTGCCCTGGTGGTAGTGAAGTTGACCTCTGTAACCACGGAAACAGCATCGGGGGGGATGAAGGGGGCAGGATTCCGTGTTGCCAGGAAGAGACGGAAGTCTTCATTATAATCAATGACCTTGTCTCCTATCTGAACCACATATCTAGGACCTGGATGAAGAAAAATAGTCTCTGTTGACAATATATACTGTATCATACATGTTTTTACAATTGGACCCAAAGGCTGCGCCCAGAAGGAGGAAGAGGAAGGATATATTCAACTGAGCAGGAAAATGCTATTTTTGACAACAATAGTAAACTGAAAGTGACTCCAGACAAAATAAAAAATAATTATATATATATATATATATATATATTGAAGCAAACTGCTGATTTTAATTCCTTTCAGTTTACCTAAAAAGCTTCTATGTTATATGAATAAAAATGTTCACATGAAAGTATTTCACTCTTTTCTTTAAATAGCTCAGGTGTTGATGATGCAGACTGTGGTTAGAGTTTTGCACATGGAGCTGCAGTTGTGCCTGCTGTAGTTAAGAAATAATTTAAAAAAAAAAAACTGTAACAGCACATTCAGGCAACATCCCTCAAAATGTGATTTCACTTCAGTGTAGAAAAGTAGCAACCAGTGGTTGGTGATGCAGAATCAATCATTTTTCCCCCATCACACCAGCTTTGCATGGAAACGGTGATTGTGAGTTTGTACATACCCTGTGCTATGAGGTCCCTCCTCAGCAGCGGGTAGAGCACAGGTTCAACTCCATCCATCTCTTGAATGATCAGGGTTTTTCCAAATCTGACTGCCAGCTCCAGGGATGTCATGAAGTTACTATCCTATAGAGAACAAGCACACAATTTAAGAAATCACTGAATTCTGGTATTGGTTGGTGACATAGTATACTGTCACATATCAGAGCAATATCTAATACTATTCATAACAGTAATAATAAAAAAAATGTATCAATGACTGAAATCAACGACTGGATTTATCATGCTGACAACGTAATGGAGTGTACATGTGTGTGACAATGAGACTGACATTTGGAGATTGAACCAGGCTAGTTAGTGACGTCTTTTGTGTGTTATTAACACATGCGTGTGTAATCTCTTTACCTGTTGGTTGATAACCTCAAGTCTGTGATGTTGGAGATGCGTGCGTAGCCACTCCGTCGCTCGGGATGACGGGTCAATCAGAAACGGACAGGCAACACTCTGAGAATGGAACCATAAAGAACTGCGTTTCAGGGTAAGTTGTTTCTGGATAGTTTTACTTAGAAAGAGGCTCAGTTACTAAGAAATAATGGGTATGTGTGCATGTAGTTCAGTCCCGTCTCACTGCTATCGTGATTATCAACCAGCCTCCCTCCTGTGGAGTATGAAGTCCACCACCCTCACAGCCTGGCGCACCGCCATAGTCTAATTTAGGCCGCCATACTCTCAATGTTCGCCCAAAATTATTTCATCAAGGCAAATGGACTTAACTAGCGGCTCTAATGATAGGCCTAAACAGGAGGGCAGCAGCACTTATTATGAGGTGAAATCCTCGCGGCTGGTTTGGCTCATCAACGTTCTGTTTCCCCCGTCGCCATGGCAAGGCGTCCCCCGTGCCGACCCCCCCTCAGCTGGCCAGTTTGACAGTGTGTGTGTGTATGTCAAAACCAAAACACCAAGGAAGGCAGAGGAATAGTCACCCACTTCTACCAAAGCGTTGTTTGGAAAATATTTATTATATTATATTTAACAGTATTAAAGCTTTGGTCTACGATTTGAAAGATTTGTCAATTGAGCCAAAATTGATCCAATAGTAGCCATGCGGTCCACATGGCTACTACGCAGTTTCGAGAGAAAACTCGCAAGCTCTCCAAAATCTGACCATTGTCGATCTAACATAAAGACAGATTCAGCAACTGCATAGCTTATTTCTCGCATAAAATGTTTTCAGAAACACATTTCGGTGAACAATTTTCGTAAAGTAAGAGAACGTTTTTTTTTAATTATCCTGGTAATGTGTGCTCTGAGGGGAGAACAATACGAGCTCAGAGGGGAGGGGAGGGGAGGGGTGTGTGTGTGGGGATGCTTTTTTCAAACCTTTCAAATCATAGACCATAGCTTTAATAATAATAATAATAGTCATAATAAACAAATAGTATGAAGGCTCAGCACTGTGTTTTAGTCATTTTTGTTTTCATCTTTTCTTGAATGCTTAAACTCCTCAACCCCATTTAGTATGTCAACATTTATATCAGTACCAGCAGTTTGGAAGAAATTGGTCAGTAATTGATGTGTCATATTTTGGTTCTCAAAATTCACCAAATTGATGCATTAAAATGAAATCTATTCAAAATGTTCTCCCGGGGGGGGGGGGGGGGGGGGGGGGGCATGACCCTGGACCCCCCTAGAGGATGGCGAGCCCCCCACCATAGTCTCCAAAAATCCTGTGGGAAACACTGTATGTATGTGTGTGTGTGTATGTGTGCCTGAATGTGAAAGCTGCCATTTAAGTGTATATGACAATATGTCAGGGAGAATCACACACACAGACAGTGAAAGAGAAGCTACACTAAACAAAGAGGGAACTACAAGGATGAATGATGGAACATGTTCTTACCCGTAACTTGAGTGCGTTGATCTGAAGGAAGCAATGGTAAAAACCAAAACACAATACAGACAAATGGAGGACACATGAATGGCAACAAGGGCAATATTCTTCATATGACTATGAACATGAACTGGCCGTTACAAGTAAATGCTGTAGTTATAATGTATTTTTATGTCTTTTATTCTTAAAAAGTGCATTCGATGAATAAAACTTATTATAAACGACAATGAATCACACAAAACATTAAAGTGGGTGGAGAAAGATATAGAAATGTGGGATTAAATTGCTTTAATACTGAAGAGCCTTCTGTGACAAAGCAGAATTGTAATCAAAGTAAATAAAATAAAAGTAGAGAGTCTTTAATATTTGACAGACAGAGAAATGGATGTCTGACCTGTAGTATGACAAGTGCGTTCTCCATGGAGAGGTCATCAGATGGCAGCCCTTGACTCTTCCAGATCAACTGCTCACTCTCCGAGCACAGGAACGACCGCAAGTCAAACTCTGATGGAAACAGAGCACAAACGCACATGCTTATTTGTTGCTTTTAGATGATTATTATTACATAACACTGTCAGTAATTTTAATCAAACCTCTCAAATTGCAGTTACCGACGACAAGTGCTAATTTCCCAGTAGTACCTGAACAAATTATATTAGACATTGTGTGGGGTAAGAAAGAAAAAGTCATCTTGACCAGTAATTTGTGGAGAAGCCATTTGATGGACATGTGGATTTAGAAACGATAGTGGGTGAACTAGATGACTCAGCTGTTGGGATTTACATGCTGAAGCCCTCTGTGAAAGAGGTTGCCAAGCAGAATGTTCTGGTCAGAGCTATTAATAAGACCATAATGAGGTCCTGAAAGAGACTTTGCACACATTTTACAGGTTCATTTATATGGTAGTAATATGAATATCTGAATAAGGACCAGCTCCATTAAGGCAACAGGATGATTAAATACTGTAATACTTAATGTGTGAGTCTGTTTTTTTAAGTAGTTAGGTTACTCGCATGACTGAAAATAATGATCAACATGATTGGGAAGTTACTTTAAATTCTAGACTTGCAGTGATAATACGTTAAATGGTGATCAATCAATTTTAATACTTGCTATTTTCTGAATTATTAAATCAGCAAAAATATTCTGCAGACCCAGGAGCTATGTATCAATTTAATGCATTGTGCCATGTGTGTGGGTACGAATGTGTTTGTGTAGGCTGTTCAGCACAAGAGTTGGCACATGCTGGTGATGGTGTGTTTGCCTCGCAGCCGTAGATTTACTCTGTAGTCCAGATTGAGCCATCCATGTTTCTTGACAGTGTCTCCTACGGTCTTCAGGAGCTGCAGACAGATAGGTGATGAAGGCTGCAGCAAGCATGGCCCTCATAGGGAGCGTATCCAACTCGTTCTTTATCTCAGACATCTGATTGAAAGAGAGACAGGCAGATAATAAGGGTAAAACAAATTGAGAGGGAAGGGCACCTTAAGGATTGTAATGAATCGAAGGGAAATAGTACAGAAACATACTCAAGAAACAGAGAAACTTTATTGACCCACGTGGGCATAGCATGTAACTCCTTATTTGCTCCAACAAATGAATGAACCGTAAACCCAATTTATAAGGCAAATAATCCCAACATGGACACTGATTCTGACAAGAACACAAGAAACATGTAACCTACAAATGCAGGAACACACTTGCACATGCGTATATGGTCATGTGACATTGCTGCTGTCATTTCGATGGTGATCGGGATTCCTTTGAATGTAGTAACCCGTTAGGTACACCTTGCTAGTACCGGGTTGGACCCCCTTTTGCCTTCAGAACTGCCTTAATCCTTTGTGGCATAGATTCAACAAGGTACTGGACACATTCCTCAGAGAGTTTGGTCCATATTGACATGATAGCATCACGCAGTTGCTGCAGATTTGTCGGCTGCACGTCCATGATGCGAATCTCCCGTTCCACCACATCCCAAAGGTGCTCTATTGGATTGAGATCTGGTGACTGTGGAGGCCATTTGAGTACAGTGAACTCATTGTCATGTTCAAGAAACCAGTCTGAGATGATTGGCGTTTTATAACATGGAGCGTTATCCTGCTGGAAGTAGCCATCAGAAGATGGGTACACTGTGGTCATTAAGGGATGGACATGGTCAGCAACAATACTCAGGGAGGCTGTGGCGTTGACACGATGCTCAATTGGTACTAATGGGCCCAAAGTGTGCCAAAAAAATATCCCCCACACCGTTACACCACCACCACCAGCCTGAACCGTTGATACAAGGCAGGATGGATCCATGCTTTCATGTTGTTGACGCCAAATTCTGACCCTACCATCCGAATGTCGCAGCAGAAATCGAGACTCATCAGACCAGGCAACGTTTTTCAAATCTTCTATTGTCCAGTTTTGGTGAGCCTGTGCGAAATGTAGCCTCAGTTGCCTGTTCTTAGCTGACAGGAGTGGTACCCGGTGTGGTCTTCTGCTGCTGTAGTCCATCCGCCTCAAGGTTCCACGTGTTGTGCATTCAGAGATGCTCTTCTGCATACCTCGGTTGTAACGAGTGGTTATTTGAGTTACTGTTGCCTTTCTATCAGCCCGAACCAGTCTGGCCATTCCCCTCTGACCTCTGGCATCAACAAGGCATTTGTACCCACAGAACCGCCGCTCACTGGATATTTTCTCTTTTTCGGACCATTCTCTGTAAATCCTAGAGATGGTTGTGCGTGAAAATCCCAGTAGATCAGCAGTTTCTGAAATACTCAGCCCGTCTGGCACCAACAACCATGCCACGTTCAAAGTCACTTAAATCACATTTCTTCCCCATTCTGATGCTCGGTTTGAACTGCAGCAGATCGTCTTGACCATGTCTACATGCCTAAATGCATTGAGTTGCTGCCATGTGATTGGCTGATTAGAATTTTGCGTTAAAGAGCAGTTAGACAGGTGTACCTAATAAAGTGGCCGAGAGTGTATATGCAAATAACTACACATAAGGGTTAATTATCAGGCCTTAAGACTCCTGAATGGCTCACGTGGCTGTGTGATTTCAGGACCATGTTAACTCTACTGTATAAAAACTGTCAAGTATCCTGCCACATTCAACTCTTCTACTGACTCTGGAGCTGTATACCCCTCTCTCTATGGGGATCCCCCTTCCCGTGAAGGACTCAAACAACTTGGAGGCATTAACATACAGCGAACCACAGCTACTGCATCGTGTGCAAAGGCGTTAGGGATGAAGTGTGTGAGTATATGGAAATACGTGAGCAGGGAGTAAACTGGCTCTTTGGTGCGGGCCTTGAGGGAGGCAGTGAGTGTGAGGGTGTGCGTGTCAGGAAGAGATTGAGTGTTTTAATTAAGGTGCAGACAGATGCTGCAGAGAGGACTAAAAACAGCCAGAAGGGACCCAAGACAGCAGGATACATCCCCCGTCACACACACACACACACACACACACACGTACACACATCTCCTGTTGCTCTTACATAGTAAATGAGCCCCATTCTTGGTAAATGTGTCGAACCTCCCACACCAATACACACATCAGTACACTCATACATCAGACTACCTGTGCGTTCCACCGCGTGTGCTCTCCGTCCAGCTGTGATATGAGCTGCTGGGCAGCAGTGATCGTGTCCTGAGCTTTGGTCACCTCAGCCTCCAGCTTCGCCGCCTCCGTAGTATGACACTGAAACCTGAGGACAGAGGAGGAAGAGAGGGAAAGATTTTACGTGGCATCATTGGGGATTTCCAAAACTGACATTCTGATATTTAAACCATTTGTAGCTCGTCCCATGCAGAATGAGGTGAAGCGAGGTGAAATGAGATGAGGTGAAATAAGGTGAGGTGGGGTGTCAAAGGAGACTATGGAAGGAAACGAGTACATAGAGTATAATAAATCTTTCAGTTTTAACTCAGTTAGAAAAATGATTTTACGAACAGGAATGGATATGAAGACAAATGGCAGAGCAGACAGATGGAGAAAGCAAAGATAAAAGGTGTTGAAGGGAACGGGGAGAGCATAAGGGCTCAGTCACACTCGTTCACCTTTGTTGAACTATGACCTGACAAGTAGTGTGACTGGCCAATGTGCAGCCAACCTGCCCGTCAGCATTATTTATTGTTTCTCTCCTTGTTTATATAACTACATGGTGGAAGAATACAGGCAGCAGAGAAGTGTGGATGCTGCATGGTTGGCAATGAAAGGGAGAGCAACGACCAAACAAAATGTATAATTTATTTTCTTGTGGGATCCTAGTGAAGTTAGCTCCAGAAGTGTATTGCTGCATTATTTCTAGTCATACCTGCTTCACTTTGCCAGTTCTGGCCTGGCCACGCCATAAGTTATTGTCTTGTCCCTCATTGCATTAAATTGCATTAACATGATTGAATTGAAATGACTTATTACGAAAATATTAAAGCTTTTTACATGGTAAACACCATAAGCTTTGGTCACAGGTGAAACACAGTGGAGATAAGAGGGATCAAGGACGGTAAGGGTACATGTAAAAGGTGGAAAGCATGCATACTTCTCTTTCAACTCATTCACTTTGGCTCCAACAGAGTTGAGCTGATGTTCCAGCTTATTCTTCCTACTCTCCGTTTTCCTCAGGTTTCTGGACACACAGACAGAAAAACATAGCTGAAAAGTTAGAAAGAACGACTAATCGTTTATCCGATTCATCATTCCAGCTCTATTCTGTAGTGGTATTTCTGTTAGCATGTGTGTGTCCCTACTCCAGTAGTCCAGCCTGCTCTCTCTCCAGTGGCTCAATCCTCTCGAGGACATGGGAGTATTGGATGTTGGCTTTGACCCAGGCAGCCAGGGGAGCAGCTGCTGCACTTGCACGCTTTGCATTCTGACCATAACAATAGCATCACAAGTCAGAAACAACTCGGTTATAAACAGCCAACAAAAAAGTGGGAAAATAACTTCCATCAACCATTTATCTGATCATTAATATGCGATTGTGGCTAGCTTACCTTAGGATCGAAGGAGGCCTTGTTCCTGTTGAGCAGCTCTTCAACACTCTTGCGAATCTCAGGGGTGATGTTCCGCGCCTCAAATGTAACTATATCCTCCCTCACACCACGCTTAGCCAGAAAGCTACAGGAAAAAAGGAAGAAAAATGGAGGATGTGATATGAGCAGGTGATAAATAGCGCAAATAAATGGTGTGTGTAAGAGTTTGATGTTACATGTCATGGCAATAAAGCAAAGTCAAGAAGTGATCATAGAGAGACAGATCATTAGAGAGGGAGACAGAATAAAGTGACTTTTTATGTTAATTCAAGCCTAAAATTATGAAACTCAAGGTTTTTTTCAGCTCTAATTAACCGCAAACAGCTGCAATTTATTCTCTTTGTTGCTAATGAAGAGTCGTCATCACCGCCCTCTCTCTCTCTCTCACACACACACACACACACACACACACACCACACTCACTCGCCTTGTTACTTGCAGTGCTCAGAGTGGATTCTACTCAACCAATTAACATGAGTCATTAGAAGGGCAGATGATCCCCTCTAAAGGTGCCCAGGGACAGATGAGTTACTAGTACCAAAACCTAAATTTAAATCAGCATTGAAACATAAAAGAATTGCACACACAGTCATGTAGCATTCATACATGGTTACATGAGATATAGACAGAAATATGTATTTTAACAGGAGCCTTTTTTTCAACCAGTGGTTGGAAAATATCAATTTTTGTATAAAATATCAATAACTTTTACAGATACTGCTTAAGTTATCATATTTCTTCATATTGACCCGAGTATAATGATTTTCCTTCAGCCTATTCTTCCTCTATCCCCATCCATCCTTTGCCAGCCCATCATCTCCTCACACTTCTTTTTGGTAACCAGAAAGGTGTTGAGATCCTCATCAGTTTGATTACTCCCAACGGCGTAACTTTCTCTTCATCTATCAACTGTATCCATCCATCCCCCCCTTCTCTTACAAATGACTGCCATCCCTTCACCTTCTCACCTCTTCATGCTGACCCAGGAGGTGTCAAAGATGCCCATCAGTCTCAGTACCCCTTCCAGGATGTCTCTGATGACATCGGGGGGCATGCGGAGGGAGCGGATCTCAGACAGAGCTTCAGGCTTGATGTTTCCAACTGCCTGCTTTGTTTCCTCTACCAAAGGCTAGACGGCAGAAATGGTAAGAAGGTAAGAAGAGGGAGGGACACAGAGGTAAAGAAAGGATAAGTACAGTGGCAGTCGTATTCATGTGTATTTCTAGTATCGGACATACAATGCCATACTGGCTGCACAAGTCAAACTTACCTGCACTTCTTTTAGCTCATGATCTATTTTGGCTTTTCTCTCTTCAATCTTGGACACTTCTTGAGCCATCTTCCCTTTTATCTTTTCCATTTCTGTCTTCTGGTCACTGGCATTCTGGACAACCAAAAACATCATCTGAATACAGCCTTTAACTATCTCTTCAACTTCTTACTCACCAAGAACGCCTAGCACCTAGAGATTTAACAACTTAAGCCTATCTATTTAAATAATATAGTCACTTTTTCACTACTTTTATCATGAGATGCATCAGACATATAGCCCCAGTCTTCTTCCGAGTCTAAGACACACCATTGAGGATGATTGTTTTCACCTCTCTCACCTCTTTATCCATAGGATCAATCCATCTCATGAAGTCTCACTCTCACCCCAAGCTTATGGGCCCTAGTTTCGTAGACCAGCGCAGGGCGGCGCAGGGTGGCGGAGCCGGCGTAATGCAAGTTTCGACCCGCGCAGCCATTGCGCACCGTCAGTTTGGCAGTTTGGTGGATCGCCTGCGCCAAGATGGGTGTGTCGGCGCAGCAGGGGAAGGCGTCAAAGATTCAGCTTGGCGTAGCGGAAGTTTCGTGGCAAAAAGCCATAAGCCGTAAATAAAGTCCATTGATTCAATGCGAATCACAGCTGGCGGATCGGAAGTTTGGCGGACCAGCGCGCAGTGCGCACACGTCACCGAGACCTCACAGGCAGGTTTCCACAGTTCCAGGCACATTTACATGCAATAAATAATCACAACAAACACTATTTAATGCAACTAATTTAATCAACACGTGAATTTATATCTATATAGATTGTCCCGTCACATCTGACGTCAGATCAAAGGCGGATGGCACGCGTAACGGAAACTCAGCCTCTCGGACCAAAACATCTCCCTCTCTCTCTCCTGTTTCTTATAATATGGACATTGTTATTATTATAATACGCGCGCACAGCGCGTGATGCGCGTGCTGGGAGCGGCGGCGCTGCTTCTGTCATCGGGTTGTCAAGTGACGGAACTTGCACTGAACCTCCCCTAAAGCATTAAAGGAGAGGAGAGGAGCTCATTTGATTGGTGAAGATCTGAATCGGCTGTATTAATCCCAGTCCACGCCTCGTCTCCTCCTCGTCTCCCACTCACGCCGTCTTCTCCTCCCTCTTTCCCACTTGCGCTGGTGGGCGAGACGGGAGGTGTGCCTGCGCGAGCCTGTGCGGTGCACGAAACTTGCAAAGTCCAGGCGGACACACCCCATCGGCGCGGCGCAGGTGCGCTGAAAGCTGACTGCGCCTGGTCTACGAAACTAGGGCCCTATATCTTCATCGACTGTCTTCCTGTCTCTACATTTTTCCCTGTCAAGGCTTCACCCCTTCATTTCTACCACGTTTCGCCTAATCCCTCTCCAAATCTCACTTTCCTTCCTCCTTCACTGCTTCATGCTCTGAATGTGCCCAACTTCCTCAAGCCTCTATCGCTCTTCCATCGAATTGTTTCTATTCTTCATCGTTTTGTCCTGGTCTTCCTCCCTTTTCCCCTCCCTGCTGTCTCCATCACTACAGGAGGCATAGCTGCTCCAGCCCAAAGGGACGAATCTAGTCGTTAATTATCACTCTGCTGACAGTTTATCCTTCTCTTGTTTCTTGCATCTTCTCTCTCCCTTCTTCATTCCATTTTCACTCAAAAATCCAATTCCTCACGGAGAGAGAGATAGGATATCATAACTAATGAACAGGCTTCAGCTCCCCCCACCCATACATCTGTCCAGATATCCATCCATCCTCCAGACAGAGCCAGCAGGAGAAAGTGGAAATGTGGATCTCAGACAGAAATCATTGGATGAGAAGTCACAAAACAAACAAATGCGCATAGAGACGCAAACTAAATAAATAGGCTTCACAGCAGGGGGAGACACATGGGAAATCCAGGGAAAATGTACTTGTATAATGCAATGCAGATGAGGAGAGGGTGAGTGAGAGTGAGGGGGGGGCAAAGATAAGAGAGGAGAGGGAGGAGAGGAGAGGAGAGGAGAGGAGAGAGAGAGGAGAGGAGAGGAGAGAGAGAGAGGAGAGGAGAGGAGAGGAGAGGAGGGGAGAGAGGAGAGGAGAGGAGAGGGAGTAGAGGAGAGGGGAGGGGAGGACAGGAGAGGAGAGGAGAGGAGAGGAGAGGAGAGGAGAGGAGAGGGGAGGAGAGGAGAGGAGAGGAGAGGGAGTAGAGGAGAGGGGAGGGGAGGACAGGAGAGGAGAGGAGAGGAGAGGAGAGGAGAGGAGAGGAGAGGAGAAGGGAGGGAAGGGGAGGAGAGGAGAGGGCCACAGTGAGAGGATGGTTATAACCTGGAGGACACATGAAACTTTAAGTAAGAAGACTTCAAAGTTACACACTCACATACAAAGTCACAAAACACACACACACACCTGCATAGAGGTGGTAATTTCTTGCAGGGCAGAATCTGCCTCCTGTTGTTTAGTCTTCAGCAGTGCACTTTGCTCTGCAGCACGCCTCTTCAACTCATCCACCAATGCTTTAGCTTCGTTCAGCTTAGACACACCTGCCTGCAGACACAAGGCAAAAATGTGTGAGAGCCATTAATATCCATGTATGAGTTAAAAAATAAAAAAAAATGTTATATCAAGTTTACTGTGCTCCTGATTTTAAGGGCTAGAGCCCAGAACACAACAACAACTTGTTTTGTCTTTCACTGCTGACCAAAGGAACTTTTGGGAAACAATCTAACAAATACTTAGCGTGAGTACTTTTCCATGTATCTTGGTTCTTTGTGCATATGGAACTTGTACCATAGCTGAAATTGTACCTGCAGATGTTGTTTTCTCGTTGTGAGCTGACTCTGCTTCCGGCTGAATAATGCAGTGTAAATGTGCAAAAAGGCCATGTATTGGCTGGGTGTTGCACCATGTTCTCTGCATGATTCATGGACCATCAGGAACAAACGGCACAGGTCTCCTTGAGAAGATCCTGCTGGGAGCAGAGGATGAAGAAGCATGGGAGCACAAACCTGTTTGAATTTTGGAGGTAATTTATTTTTTAAGTTAATGTACAAACATTTTGCCTGTATTCAGATAGGAAAGGGGGAGAGAGAGGACGACACACAGAAAGGACAGCCGGTCGGATTCGAATCCAGGGCCGATGCAGTGAGGACTTAGCCTCAGTACATGGGGCACCAACTCTACCTGAATGAGCTATCCCTACGGCCCGAAACACTTCATAGATATATTTTAATGCTTCATCAGAAAAAGACTGCTTTATACACTGATTCTTTGTAAATAAAAATCCATCTCACAATAATTACTGAACTACGATTGTAATTATTATAAATGGAAGACTGAATTAAGTGTCTACAAACTTCATCCACAGGGACGACAGGGATGAACAAAATAACACATCATCCATTATAAATAAACATTGCCATACAATTCAAAGTGGTCAATTCATCAAAATGGGTTATTTTCTTAATCATTACAAATCTTTGCTATTTGTTAATGTGCTTCTACCTGAGCTTTTCCCATTTGTGGCATTTTCCCTTTCATTCTCCTCCCTTCCTCCTTCAGTCTTTGCCAGCAGCAGCTCAGGAATCTGAAAAGGAAAAGGATTACAAACAAGATGCAAAACTTAGATAGGAAATAATTGATCCGTTCATTACAACTTATCTCACCTGCATTTTAAAAATAATGTGTCAAGTTTAACATTTTAAATATCGGGTACCACAGATACTTTTTACCTTAGATATAAATGTATTCTTGAGCCCTGTGGTGATGGAGCCAAAAATGAACATGAAGCCACCGGATGATTGTAAAGCACAAAGTATGTGTTGCTCTGCAACGGCAGCGTAACCGTTAGCTCGACAGAGAGTTAATCAAAGTTTCCACACTGAACACTTTTAGCCAGATTTATGATTTCAATTACTGGTCTGAACAATATCAGTTATTGCTGAAGAACAGTTATACTTTTTTTTTTTTTTGATCGGGTGACTGTACTTGTTCATCCTCCTCCTCCACTGACCTTCTTCATGCTGCTTTCAGACCATCCTTCCATCCACTGGACAGAACACTTGCGGTAGAAAGCTGGGTTGCTCTCACAGTTGATGGTGAAGTTGGCGTTGGAGCAGTCCATGAGCAGAACAATGTGGAGGTTCTGCTGGATTCCTTAGAGGAGGAGGAGATTACAGTAAATCAGCAGAAAATGGCAACAGTAAGGGGAAATGTGAAGATGGGTACTAGTTGTAGTGTTGCTGATATTGTCCTTTCTAGCTTGTACCTCCCTGCCAGAGATGGTCTTTTGACAATAATAAAGCTACTGATTGCATTCTCTTGCAGTAACCTCAACCTCAGAGACAATGCACCAGTTCTACAGTAAACACATTACTGCACAGCAGGGAAGCAGAGGAATAGTCCCATACAATCACAGAAGAGAAAAGATAAAACAATCAGTGGAAAAAGAGAACACGCATTGTAGACTTTTACAGTGAGAAGAGGACCAGGGTACAAACATATACCACATAGATGGGAACAGAACAAAACAATGAAAAACAGAGAGGCCGAGGGACTGGGCTGGCAAAGAATATACAGCACTAACGGTGAGAAAAGTAGTTGTAGAGCGGTCCGGTGTATCCATCCTGGGAGGCGTTATCTTTGAGGGAGGAGAGAAGAGGCTCCAGTTCTTCTGGGGTGTGCAGACCCGGAACTTCACCTGAGACACAACACACAGAAAGACACACAGAAATGAAAGAAGACACTAAACACAAGATTGCAGGGCCAGGAATTAGGAATTGGTGCGGCATCGTGTTTGCTATAATGCCCATAGCATTGTTCATATTCAAATGCAGACCATGCACTCTCCACAAGGGCTGCAATAGGAACGTGTCTGACACTTTAAATATTCGATGTGCACACACACAGCATCAAAACAGGAAAGTAAGCGAGTGCATTTCCCAAAATGATGAACATTTCCTTTATTTCTCATATTAACCTAATCCAAAACCTACCCTTGACCCTAAAAAGGAGTCGTAACCCCTCAATGTAGAAAAAGTGAAATATGTTCTCATAGAAATGGATGTAAGGGGAAACAAACACACAAATACAATACGCACCTGATGACAGTAGGCTGTTGACCATCTCTAAGAAAGATGGGTGAACAAATTGATAGTCTTCCAACAGTAGAACCACCTGTTGGCCTTCCAGACCTGCAAGCTGCATCACCTACACAAACCGAATGCATACACATGCATTAAAGATTTGATAGAATTGTAAACACGACACACCACAGGTATATTGACCACAGTTCCTTCAGCCAATTATCTGAGCATTCATGTTTTAACTGCTACATACAGCTACCATTAGACAATCAATTTGTCATTTAAATCAGAAAAGACAAACACTTGACAGAGCCAGCGCGACCAAATTATCTCTGACCACATTCTGCAAAAACTGCTTGGCAAATCAGTTGAGCCAATAAAAATAAAAAATACAAATCAATCCTCTCTCACCATCTTGAGATCATTGCTGAAATGCTTAAGAGAATAACCACGGGAGATTTTGGGCGTGAACAACGTGTATCCATGCATGTGTGACACCAGGCACGTGGCTGTGTGTCGACCCACTCCACTTCGGCCTGCCAGAAGAAGAGAACCGCCAGGTCGGCCCAGGACCCGATCCACCCTGGACACAAAGTCACACACTTCCCAGAACAGGAGAAGATCCAGCTCCCTGTTATCTCGGCTGTACAGCACTACTCCCTAGAGGAAGCAAAGGGAGAAAACACACACACACACGCACACACATGCACACACATGCACACACACACACACACAGGTGAGGAGCAGCACCACAACTCCAATAAATACAATGAAACGAAAACAAGACAACAAAGACAAAGAAACAACCACATGACAGAGTAAAAAAGATAAGCACAAGTGTTCACATCCTTAAATTACTAAAGTAGCTTGCAATACCGCATTGACATACTTCATTACAAATGAAAGTCCTCATTATGCAGAATAGCATCTTTCAGAGTCGTTCTATTACTAAATATTGTATAATATTAATGATGCATTGATGGCATAACATCAATTGACAATTTCCTGACAAACAATACATAGACTGAAAGATACATAGACCTACGAGAAGTGTGTGGCGTTTAATCTCAGTAAACGGCTTTCCTGCTCTTCATCCATTCTCTTACATACCTAATCCAAAAGGCCTAACCACATACACAACACACCAGAAAACAGTTCCTCACTGTGTACCTTCTGTATAACTTGTTTTAGGTCAGCAGAATCCAGACGTCCCAGTTGTTTACCATGAGGAGGTAAAGACTGGCCTGGAGCGATTACAGCCCCTTCAGAGGCTCCCCATGTTACATAGAAGCCATCTGCACACAGGCAATATCACAGGCGGTTAATAACACACAGGCAAAAGGATAATGAGCACTGTAAAGGAAATAATGAATAGCTTCAGCTGCATGTGGAAATGAGATCAAATATGTCCAAATGTTCATTGGCATTTTGATTTGTTTTCAAATCCCACAGTTTACATACCAGCTGTTGTAGAGAGACAGGCAGGTGTTTGTTGGCCATCATTTGGAAGAGGCATTTCTCGCTCATTATTACAAAGTACAAGCCTTTAGCTGATGATCCCTCACAGGTTAGATATAAATGCAGACTGCGTGTGATTATATTCATCAGTCTACGCTATGCCTAGAGGGGTGAGCAGATGACAGGGACGTTCAAGGAAGGAAAAAAAGCAACCAGTGCCAGGTGCAACATTCTGGGATATTCCTGCTTTGTGTCTCTTCCCCACTGAGCACTGCGGTTATAAGAATATTCCTCCAATTATATTGAGTTTGAACTATTAGTGAGTTGGTTCTTGGGATGACACTGCAAACTGCAGTCTTTAGTCTTAACTAAGCTTTCATTAGGCAGTTTCAAGGGCACTGGTTAAAGATTTATCATTGTATTTATTCAGCTGCCAGGACCTTTGTGAGTTGACCCAGCTTACTTTGCATGTTTTATTTTTACTTGCTTTCAGTGTTAGTTTGCATGAAGGAAACGGGCTATGGCTTGCTCTTGCCAGCATTTGCCACATTTCTTGTGCCGATGTGTGCAGATATACAGTATATATACAGTATACAGTATATATATATATATATATAATGGATTTTTCCCTGCTTTGCCTTGATGTTGGCAGCTGAATTTGTTGGAGCTTGCAAACAGTTGTTTTGCATGTGTAGGTGTGATCTGAATGAAGGTGTATGTCAGAGAGAATAGAGCTGCCGCATACCAGTCATGTTGTCTAAAGCGTCAGAGCCCCAGTCTCCCCGTATGATGGAGGAGAGGATGTTATCAAATGTGTGAAGGTCTTTGGAGGAAACTAGCCGATCTCTGAAGAGCCTCCTGGCCTCATATGCTACCACCTCCAACACGCTGTCTGTTACATTGGATTGAGCTAAAAAGGAATAGATGACACACAAACAAACACACACATATATATATTTGGATTATTTCCCAACAAGATATCCCAAGCCATGTGCATGCTTGCATTTACAAACAAGATGAGATTTGCAAGTTAATACTGTTAAAATAGCCAGAGACCAATAGACAGAGGGACACAGGTTCAGCCTGCTTGCTTTTTGTGGTTGTAAATATAACTTTGAATCCTACTTTCATTTCCCTTTATTCCCGCTAGAGAGAGAGAGAGAGAGAGAGAGAGAGAGAGAGAGAGAGAGAGAGAGAGAGAGAGAGAGAGAGAGAGAAACAGCTGTTCTAGTGACACAGACAGCTGTTTGTCTCCCCCAGCTGATGTTAGAGAAGCATTCAGAAATTAAATTCTGTGATACTGGTCCATTCTTATGCAAGTACTGTTTAATAATAATAATCAGTCCTCTGATTATTTAATAATAGACCATTGAGGGTCACCGCTACATCCTTCAATTTGGTTATTAAAGAATAATGACCAAGAGCAGCGCAACATGCTTGGTCTTTCTCTGCACAATGAAAGTGAAATCTCCATCAACTTTAAATGATTTTAAACAGGACTCTTTAGCTGTTAAAGCTATGGTCTGAAAATCAGTTGAGCCTCTGAGACAAATTTGAAAAATAAAATATTTTTAGAGCTTTTTTGCTGAATAAGGCTGCCTGCTTGGCCAGAAGTGTTGGTAATATATCTATTGTGATCACATGCACACTCAAACGCCACATACAACAGTCACAGAATAAAGATAAAGAGAGGGCATTTTTACATACCATAATGAAGGTAAGCAGCGGGAGGGGAAAAACAAGAAGAAGCAAGTAGTAAGTTAAAAAAAATGATGAGCATAGGAAAAGAGAAGTTTGTCCGCTGCCGTGTTTAATTAAAATAAATGATTGTGCTCACTATCACAGCAGGAACACATTGCAGAGGGAGAGAAAGAGTGACAGAGGGAGAGATGAAAGGACAGCAAAGGAAGAGGGTGATAAAAGGACGGGAGAGAAACGAGCGACAGAGGAAGCAAGGAGAAAGAGGAGAGAGGAGAGATGGAATGAAGAAAAAGGTGAGAGTTGGAGACAGTAGTTCTGAGGTAAAAGAATACTGACAAGAAATTAAGCCAGCTGGTGCCATCCTTCTGATTCTGGCATCAAAACTGACAGTTATGAATCTTTTAAGTTACTCAGTGGCAGCAAAAGTATTCTACATAAGGAATTTGTAGTGAGACAATTTTGTTTGAAAACAGCAGAGGCTCTGGAAATGTGAGTGAAAGCCCATCTGGTCATGGATCTTATTAGACAAGTGAAAAAATTATATAGATTTTGAGTCCCAAAGAGGTCCTTATTGGTTCCCTAACTTAGAGAAGGTTTGAGTGTCCCTAGTTATTATATCAATCTTATTCCAGGGCTCAAAGACAAAAAATGCTCAAACACACACACACATGTACACGTATGTGTGCATTCCTGCAGATGTGTTTGTTTACCTGCAGTGAGGTCATATCGCAGCAGGCTAAGGACCCATTCTGTGAGGATACAGGGGGTAAATAGGTAGTGGCTGTGGTCATCCACTGTGAACTTGGCTTTGACCTGAAAATAAAGATACATGAGGAGATAGATGATACATACATATGAACCTATAGGACAATCACATGGGTATATTAAAAGTCTTTGTAATTGAGTTTTCATATTTTAATTGCAAGATACTCCTGAGAGACAAAACTATTTCAATTATCATTTAAATGTCACATTGTTCATTACATGACATTTGTGACATGTACTCAGTGTGAGGCACAGTAATTGCATGAAGCAATATGCTTTCAATATTTCAGGCAAGAAAAGTAAAAAGGTGTACGTGAATGAATACCCGTCAGAGTGAATACCTGTTCATAGAGCTGCACAAGAGAGCCAGCCAGCTGGTGTGTTTTCCCTGTGCTGGCCCACGACGCCTGGCTGCCCAGGCTATGCTGGAGAACTGGATGCAGGTATGCTGAGTAGATGGTCTGCAGCTGCTCCCTGTCTGGATAGCTAAAGGCAGAGGCAAAGAGGCAGACAAACAGATGGATGTAGGAAAGTAAAAAAGGACGGGGGGGGGGGGGGGGGGGATCAGGGTCGGGGTTAGAGGGAGACCAGCAAATACATGTGTTATTGCAGGCTGTTTGGCATTTTGTAAAGTAACATTTCCATCATACTTACTCTATAGTGCAGATGCGAACTATAGATGAGAAGCGGGAGGTGAGTGAATGGCTCCCAACAGCACCCCCTGTTGACATGGAGGCCACCACCTGGATGTTCTCAAGACTCACCCACTCCAGATTTTCATCGTAGAATCCCTTATATGTCAAAATCTGGAGGAAAGACGGAGAGAGAAAGGGATGGGAGAGATAAAGAAGGTGTAAGAAATAGTAGAGTCACTAGTTGTTTCACTTATCTGTACGTCCTTTTGTTCATGTGTCCTCTCTACCTGTTGCAGGAAGGCAGTGAGGTTACTGGTCCCCCATTTGTCAGGTCTGGGCAGGTTGATGTCTTTTAGATAGAGCACCAGGTTCTCACAATCTTTAGGTCTGAAGACTCGACCGGTGTTGGAGCTGAGCAACAGGCAGGTCTGACCGAGCTTCTGTAGGACATGGCGAGATGAGGTCTGGGCACTGCAGTGAACCACGGCGACTTGGGTGGACCGGAGCCGAGAGAAGGCATAGCGCAGGAGCATGCTAGACAAAAAACAATGAAAAGTTTAAAAGGGTCACGAAACACACAGGTACTTATTGTATTTATAAGGTGTGACATTTAGGATGTTGCCAGGACCGCAGGAAAAACGTGAAGAAGAAACACTATGCTGTATTCAACAAAAAGGGCCATTTGGAAACTGGAGAACAATGTTTGTCAGAACAGACCCAAAGGCAAAGAGAGACATTTTTTTAGGGCACATACAGAGAGAGAAAATAATTGGAAAATAAATGATGTGCATGCATATGCATGCTCTGTCGAGTTTATATGTGTGTAACTTAATTAGATGTTATTTTATCAGAAGAGAAATATGAAAAACTCCAGAGTGACCTTTTAGACAAGACCAAGTGTGGCAAGACAAGAGAACGAGAAAAGGAGACACTGACTGAGACTCAACTGGAGTGTAAAAGACAAACTGAGTGACCCTTGTTCTTCAAACCCCCCGGGGAGAGAAGCAATTACTTTTGAGGCAACCACTCACTGTGTACGCATGCACCAGCCCGAGCACATACAGCACACACTCGTGGATCTGGTTCTTATTCTGACTCGTCAGTGCCCTCACACGAAAGGTCAAGTCGTGAATAAAAGAACGTTTGATAGCAGTGTTGAGTTGACTTTGCGCTTGGAACGTTTCGAGTGTCCACATTTGAGTGCCTCTTCCTCGTAAATCCATATTGCAAACTTTTCCTGACCGTGACCACACTAACCCTTTTTCTACCACCAGACCAACATGTGGTTTGCCTGGAACAGTGTCTGTTTGAACTTGTTACACAGAGTGCCATTTCACACATGAAACAATCATGAGATAATGTAACACTTACTCAGCAAACACGACGGTGTGACGGGTTGAATACTTTTTTAATTCATGTTTTCAAAAAGGCTGTATTTTTATGTTTTGATCGAGTTTGTGTTCAATTTTGTGATTTTTATATATAAATATATATATATTGTATTTGCACTGTCTCACATATTGCAAGAGCAAATCCTTCCTCTGTATGATGACTGTGTGCAAATGTTTGTGCTCTGTGTGCATGCATCTCTGCATGTGTGTAATTACCCCTTTCCACAGCCCTCTGGCCCTACCACTATGAACGGCTGCCTGTGCTGAGCCGTGAGCCACGGGGAGAAGCACTGCAGACCCCTCTGCATGTCTGGAGTCTCAATAACAGGTAGTGAGTGCGTATGAGAGAGCTGTTCCAGTAAGAGACCCTCGGGACGATGGAATCTGTAGGCTGCTAGATGGCCGCTTTCAGAGTCATAGTAGGTATCTAGTGGTTTTTTGTTGTCTGGTGGGCTTTCCCTGGCCCAGCTCAGCAACTGCAGAAGTAGAAAGAAATAAGGAAACACAATCAAAGCCAATTCTGATTCAGACCAGGACTGACATTTTCTTAGTAGTGGTATTACTGGAGCATATCCTGTATTAGTACTCAAATCATTACTCATCCCTCTATTTTTTCATCAGTTACAGCTGAGAAAAGTTACTGTAAGAAAGTATTGTATTACATTTCAATACTAAAACTTAACTCTTCTTATTGTAACCTGCTGCCCATGCAAAAGCACAGGGTTCCTCACCTCTTTGGCAAACTCCTGTCTTGTTTTGAGGTTGAGGTTGCCTCCCAAACCTCTCAGGAGTGCAACAATGAACTGACCTCTCTCTGTCACAGCGTTGAGGTGTGACAGACCATTGAACACTGTACCCACCAGACTAGTCTCCACGACAAAGTCATTCTGATGGAAGGAGCAAAGAAGAGAAAGTATATATACATTTGAATTCATTATTAAAAAATAAACTTGTTTTTTGTGAATTCATTACACTTAATCAGCAATTTAATTAAATACATTTAAATAATTTAAATGCCTGTATTTTGTCTTAAGTGTTGACATTGCTATATTGTGTTCAGTGCATGCAAAATAATGTCCGTTTCAGCATCCAGGCAAAGATCTGGAGTTCAAAAAGTGTGTTTGAAATTCAGTATAAAGACACAGTTTGACTGTTTTGGAGCCTGTGTGTTGATGTCGGATCAGGCAACGGTTACCTGTTTGAGGACCCAGTCCAGGGCTCGTTGGAAGTAGTCTCCCAGCCAGTTTTCTAGGTTAGTGCGACAACCCTCTGGCTGAGCCTTCAACCACGACTTCACCAAGGCACCCACATCAATGTCCTCATCGCTGCAGTATTAAGTGGAAAAGTTGAGGGATAAAAACAGTGAGACAAGATAGCTGAAAGACGGAATCTGGTTCACTTCAACCCTCGTCTGCAAAGGCCGACTGACCTGAGGAAGATCATTCCCATGCGGGATATGGTGGCTGGTGAGGCACAGCTAAGGTCGTGAGTCTCAAAGAGGAAGTTAACAAGGGGTCCGAACTGGATGCGTTCTCCACTCGGCATGGTTAACAGCCGGTTGTCATCCAGCACGGAGTTCAAACTCTCAATCCACTCTGGATCGATGTCACCGTCACACACAATCCATGAGCTAACCCCTAGAAAATGCAAAAGCACATATACACAAAAACTCAACATACAGTGCAGTTGAACAAATGTAGACCATTTTAAGCTAACTGTATCCAGTCTCATCTAAAGTGAACTGTTTGACTTTAACTACTTAATGTAGACTTCATTCCAGTTGTCAAAGACCATTTGAGTGGCGTCTCCTTCTTACCCTGTGGTTCTCTGACCACATTCCTGGCACTGTGTGTGAGGACACCATCAGCCCATTCTCTGGTGTCCATGTCTATATGTCCCAGCAACTGTTGTCTTGGCATGGCCTTAGGATTCATCGTGTACTGCTTCACCTACAAAATACAACATTAGTTAAAGATGGCACACAACTATAAACTCTGCAATAAGTTATTTTCATGCTCAATAATATTGAATCTAAAGCCTTACAAAATGTAAATGTACAACATTTTGAATATATTTGTTTTACTCATTTCATATTAAATCAGGTGTTATGTACAGTATGTGTCAGCGGATGAATATCTGGGTAGGCGGTTTGTCTCTGACTCACCACTTTTCCTGTCTTGCTGAGTGCAGCCCGGAGCATCCTCCAGAGTGTAGACTTTCCTGCTCCGCTTGGCCCTACGATGACTACGCCCATGCGTTGTCTCAGCTGTTCATTCAGCTCCAACGCCTTCTTCAGCTACGCAGAGATGGAGAAAAAAAATCAGCAATGAATCTATGATTTCCCAATTATCTATCGAATCATTTCTGTGTCTCAGTGTTAATGTTAATGCTTTTTTTTTTTTTTGCAGAAAAGAGTGATCCCAAATGCATACCAGTTCACATCATGTATCATGCCAATAATATGTGTATATTTGGCTAATACATAGACATCTTCATACACACGCACCTGGCTGGGTATTAGTTCAAGTCGTGCCTCCTTGTAGACTTGCTCCAGTGCTTGCATTAGAATCTGGTCCTCCACGTCGGTGAAATTAACCCCAGAGAAGACATCTCTGACCAGGGCATCGAACCGGGAGCTATCAGCAAACGTCAGCTTGGACATAGTGTTCAGTCTCAGTGCCTGTACTACCAGACTGCTCTCCTGAACTGCATGTAGATGAAAAAGATTCACTTATTTTTCATTCCAATCCGAAACACGGTAGAAGACTACATGCAAAAAGGAAGGAGAGAAATAATACGGGCTTGAGGGAGGAAAAACACAAGGTTATGACTAATAACGTGCCCGGTCATTATTATTTTGCTGTTGCACATGCCCCTTGTGATGAGAGTGCTAATTACCGAACCCTATCAGGATTTGAGAGTTCGTCAATACTTGTGTTCTCTTCTCCAAAGATGCTGGCCTTCCCTGCAGGCACAATTTGAGTGTTGATGTGTTTTTTTTTTTACAGCAGACAGGAACACATGGCCAGACTACACAGAGACAAACACAAGAGAACCTTGGGGACTCATCGACAGATAGGAGGTGCATGTGTGTGTGTGTGTGTGTGTGTACGACTGAAAAAGTGCGGTAGGTGTAACAAAAGTATTCAAAAGAGAGAGAATGGGTTCATGAAAAGGCAGAGGAAAATGAAGAGGGAGAGGGGGGGACGTATTGAAAAGCAGACACGTGAAGTGGAGAGGGGGGTGAGAAACAGAGGGCAGCGAGTGAGAACGAGTGGGAGGAGAGCAGTATTGACAACCAGGTATCAGAGAGAGAGCGCTAACAAGAGGTCAGAAGGAGGTGTAAGGAGGCGAGGAAAGAAGTAGTGAAGGCAAACAACGAGAGGAACGGGGACAAAAACAAAGACAAGCGAAAAGCCCAAGGGAGGAAAAGTTTGAAGGGTGCATTTGGACTAAATGTCAGTTGATGGCGTTTCTGTAGTGAGTTTAGAGGGCGAGGACAACAGCAGGCGGGCAGAGAACGTGCCAGCCAATAGAGACGTTTTTCATTTTCAAGTACCGTCGTGCATAGTGCTTCTCAAACTGCATATCCACAAGTAGAGACAGCAGATTATCTAAATATTTCACAGTATGACCCCGTTGTGATAAGCATCTCCAAACCAGCCAAATATTTACTATCACCTTATCTTTGAATCCATTTCAACGGCCAACAGCTTTCTAGCTTATTATCAGTGCAATAGTACTTCTCACATTATAGACATATAGACACTTAACCAAATGACCAAAAAGTATTCTTTTAGATGAGTGACAGTCTATGAATAAAATCATAATTTAATGGAGCATATTACTTAAATCAATACACTTCAAGGATAATATATGCTATGTAAATGTACTGTAGTTTGACTGAAAATGTGAAGCTAAGATAAATGCAGTTATGTTGAAATAGTTCAATTAGGTTTGGGCTGGGTCTGTCGTGTGCTATGTTACTTGACAGTATAGTAATGATTATTCTGCCATTTAATTCTGATCTGTTGAGCAAACGATGACAAGAAAGAAGAATCAGGTGTCTGACAATCAAATTAGTTCAATGCCATGACTGATTCTATTATTTGATTGGCTTTAGTCATCACTGGGGGGTTAGCACCTCACGGTGACCGATATCTGATGTTTACCATAAATTATGGCACAAGTATTACAGTGAGATAAGACAAAATGACAATATCATATGCATTAGCCTTCCCAAGCTTAGACTCAGAGATCTTTTGTTTTGAACCATCGCTGCATGAAAAATGGCTGGTCTTTGTGACTTTATAACTTTATTATTTTTTCAAACAGTTGAACAGAGCAAAGTTCTATATCTCTATTTCAAATAACAGTGAGAAACTAAATATTCTTTTGTTCTTTGTCCAGTGCCTTGCAAAAGTATTTACGCCCCTTGGCATTTTTCCCATCCTGTTTATTTACAAAAATTAAAATTGATTTTTATTTGAAATTTATGTAATGGACCAAAACAAAAGACAAAAATAAGAAAACACATTTGGAGCCTCTCACATGCCTTTTGGTGAACTTGTGTTTTCTTTTCTTTTTTCTTTGAGCAACAGTTTTTTTCTGGCCATTCTTCCATAAAGCCCAGCTCTCTGGAGTGTATGGCTTAAAGTGGTTCTATGGACGGATACTTTAATCTCCACTGTGAAGCTCTCCAGCTCCTTCAGGGGTATACTGGGTCACTAATTAATGTCCTCCTATTTGTCCTCTTTTGGAAGGTTTGTTATGATGCAATATTGTGTCCACTTTGTAATAAAAGATTCAATGGCGCTCTGTTAGATCACACTTACTTTACACAGGCAAACTTACTTATGTTTTATTTCACTTCACCAATGTTGCATATTTTATGTGGGTCCATTACATATAATCTAAATAAAAATCAATTTAAGATTTGCACCTCTTCAACCTAACTGAAACAAAACAGCCATAGGAGGTCTTACTCTTGTCCTTGTCGTGACTCCTCCTCTGTTGCTGCAGGAGACTGCCACAGGCCTTCAGCACCGTCTTCAGAGCTCGCAAACCCCAGTCATAGTGCTGCTGGGGAGTCAACAGCTCCCTGGACACACACATGAAGACACATTTTCACACACTCTGAATTGACTGGAGTAGTGTTTGTAGTGCTAAGGGAAGGAAGGCAGAGGATAATTTATCCACAAAATCAATATAGTGCATAGACTGTCATGGCAGAGTAAGGCATTTTGAATGCGCCCACAGCGTGATGGGGTTGGGAACACAAAAAACACAATTTAGATCACACAGCCATAAAGACCAGATCGCTGACACAGGTCACATACAGATTGTATAATTAGTATGCTTATGGACAATATTCCTATCCACCCGTCATCATCCCAAACCAAAAAGTAAAAGACTTAACCAAACAAATCCTACCTGGCCAGGTTGAAGATAGCAACCAGTTTGCGTCCCAGCATTTCTCCGTTTTTGAAGCCCTCGGAGTAGAGGATGACCTCAGCAATGAGCTCATTGTCTGGCCGGCTCATGGCTACAGGCCTGAACAGCTGCTTTAGGTTGTCTGGAAGCTTCTGTCTGCCTCCATAGCCTTTTCCTGCCGGGTTTAATGTGATGAACACTCCGGAGTTAGGGTCCAAGTTCACCTGAAGATATAGAACACAGAAAAGATGAAGGAAAAGATATGAATTATTAATAATGTGTTTTATATTTCAGTAGCATTAATACTGTTTCCTTGATTGCTTTACGCTTAATGTCTCGACTAACTCTTCCACCGTAGATAAATAAATAAATGAATAAAATAATAAAATAGATTTACTGACAGACTAATTTGACAGAAATGCAAGGGAAAATAGCACTTTGTGTGTTTAAGTAGGTGTGCATCAGAACTTGGCAACATGAATGTATTTGTCTGCATTTTTTTGCTCATTTTCTGACCTCCTTCCCCAGCAGATCACATGAGTTCTTGTGATGTTTAAGGGAGTCTTGAATGGCCTGAATCTGCATGGAAACTGCAGACAGCACTGCTTCCTCCAAGCGGTTAAACTCGTCAAAGCAGCCCCATGCTCCACACTTCACCAAGCCCACAAAGATACGCCCCATCGACTTCACATCGATACCCTGAAAAACAAACGGATGCAGACCAGTTTTGGTTGTGGTCTGTGCTTTTGGATTCGCGATTTTGTGTTGCTATGAGCATCTTTATACCTCATCACAGTTGAACACCAGCACTTGCCGTCCGAAAAGCCCCCCGAGGGCTTTGACCGACTCAGTCTTGCCTGTGCCAGCAGGCCCATAGGGGTTCCCCCCGAGTCCCATCTGCATGGCCTGGGTCAGAGTCAGGTAACACTTATCAGTCAGTGGAGTGTGCACCAGCTTAGCTGCATTCCCCTAGGAGACAGGAAAGGTAGGGTGGAAAAGAAAGTGAGCGATAAAGAGGGACAGAATGTGACAGAAACACAGTGAGATAGCCAGACACAAGACATGGCAGGTGAGGGCAAAACGGGGTGGAGATAAAGCCAAAGAGATGGTGGATGAAGAGAGGAAGAAATACAAAAAATAAAAATTAAGAACGGGTAGGAAAATGTAAATGAGCCTGAGTCTAGCTTGTGTTATTTGAAGGGAACTGCAGGAAATAAAGCAAGGTATCTCATTTCTGCATTAACAGTGCCCCCTAAAGGTAAAAAAGAATTCAGCTCGACTACTTCTGGAACATATACTGGAATATGTTTTGTGAGACCCTGAATGATTAACACAGGTTTCTCCTAATACTCAACTTCTAAATGCCAACACACCTGGTATTCATATGTATAGCTGAATTGTGCATCCACCATACGTATGAGGCAGCATTTGTCGGTTCCCATGTAGAAGCGAAGCTGCTTCTTCCAGGCCCAGGCATCAGGGCTGGTCACTCCTGCCTTGTTAAGTTCCTTCACCACACTGATATTGTGAATAATGTCCAGGATCAAGGCCTTCAGCTTCAGCTGCAGGACACTGGATTCTGTAGGGGGCGCATGAATATTGGTTAAAAAGATAATGCACTAACTTGATTATAAATTAGTGTCATTCTTGTACATTTTTCAAACTTATTAAGCAGTTAAATAAAATGATAAGAGATGAGATAAATGAGATACACCAAATATTATACAGTGTGATGCATACATCTATCCCTGTTGGTTCAAACTTTAATTCCAGTTTTATATCTCTGTAATTTAATTTTCTCTACCTCCATTTCTGTGATGAATTACATTAAATCTGTACGATTCTTAATAACATTTACTTTGAAAACCTTTATTAATTACCTGTGAATAATACATTACGTTTATTATTTGGCAGAATAATAATAGAAGAAACAAACAATGCCAAGCGAACACCATCTTGTCGTGTCTCTGTGCCAAGGGGGAGATCACTCCCACTCCTCACCTGGGTTTATGGCCCAGTAATGTAAACTGGCTAATTAGATTATCTTTCTTGCCATTACTTGAGCTACTTTAATCAGTACCCCCACTCCGAAGCCTCTTCAATCTACCTGGTTGTTTTAAGGGCGCCAGGAATTTAATGAGATCTTATCATGGAAATGGGTTCCACTTCAAGCATGTGTTGATGGCAGAATTTGGAATCCAGGACAGTCCCGAAATGAACCATATTATCTGCAAATAAACCTCTGTTTACAATTATGTCAAAAATGTGTTTAAAATAAAAATCTAAGCAAATGGTGAGGAAAATTGGCTCCAGTAGCACTTGGTGCGAGTGAAAAGCGCACTGTTTTCATAGATACATTTTCATGACACAGAAATTTGGAATTTGGCAGCAATGTACCGTGAAATGATGCCACAACCAGGGTTATGGAAGAGCTTTTCATCTCACGCATGAATAAGAAACGTTGATTTAAATTTTAAAGTCCTTTTTACAAATTCAAGTTCTGTGAAAAGACCTCAGCTGTCATGTTTTATGTAGCTATATATTCAGCCCCCAGACATTAAATTAGCCTGCCAGCGAGTGCATCTGCAGCTTGAAAGGGTACTGCCCCTCTGTAGGCTCTTGTGTCCGACTGGCTATCAAGAGATTCACACAAGAGCACATCATTCAGCATTAATCTCTCAGGCCTAAGTCAGATAGTGGGACAAAATGTGTTCATAGAGGAGGATATTTGGGAAGGTTAATATCATCAGGAATGTGATCAGCAACCACAAAAAAGTGAAAGAAATGGGGTTAAAGAGCAGGACCTCCTGAACATCTTGGCATGCTGTCAATATGTCTAAACATTTAATGACCTCTTGACATAAAACAGAGCTAATAACAATCAGAATCTTACAACATTTCCTTTATACCATCCCTGTAAACATTTAGCTTGTTTTTGTATTAAACACGCATGAAATGTGTCCAGGGCCAATGTTTGAAAATACATTAATGACTTTGGCCATGAGAGGTCAGAATTACTTAAAAACAAGGTGACAGCAGCAGGAGCAGCAGTATTGTGCTTTGGCATGGTTCAGATTTTTGTTTCTGTTTCTTTCTTTGAGATCCTTGTTTTTTTTTTTTTTTTTATGGGTCTGGTAGTGATGTTTTTGTGGCTGTTTGGTTTAGTTTTCCATTGGTTTAGGTTAGAGGGAAGAGCCCAGATCCTACGACTGTTTCTGGGTTGGGGTGGGTGTCTCCCTTCTTTTTGTTTATTTTTGGCTCGCCCATCATTCTTCTGCTGCTAGGTTTTTTGGTTGAGTTGCCTTGTTTGAACGTTATTTATTTTGCTTCATCGATTGTATTGAAATAAAAGGCTGCTAACATGGACACAAAAAGACAGAACTACCTGCGTTGGCGTGATCGTCAGAGCTGGTGTCCACCGTAGTGTAGTGCTCTAATTTGGCATTGAGCTCCAGCTCCAGCTGCTGCAAAGTTTGCTCTTTCAAAGCTCTTTCCACATCTTCAGTAAACTGTATTTGCTCAGCCAGACACAGAATCTAAACCAAAATGAAGAAAGTTCAGTTACATCAGAGTAAGATGTTGTTTTCACACAACCTGGTTCACAAATTAGTGACAAACGCAGGTATTTATATGTGTGTGTGTTTGTGTACCTGTGATGGGTAACGTGAGGGGTCAACCTCCCCTTTGGTCCCTGCCGACAGACATTCATACAGCAGGTGCTTCAGGGTCTCCTTCATTTCCAGGGACAGCTCACTGAGCCACACCTAGAAACATCAATTGAATCACACTGTAACAGATACTGCAGGCTACATGCAATGTAGTGTCCAGCCAATAATACTCTAATGCAGAACATACAGTATTAACATGCATACAAAACCCTGTACCTCCACAAGGCTGGAGATGCGGATGAGGTTTCTGAGTGCCACAATTTCTCCTTCCAAAGAACACATGGCGACAATGTGCTGGCACTGCTCATCAAACACAACACTGTGGATGCCTGCACGGATAGTATGCACACACAGATTACCTTCACTGTCCGACTTAATATGCTACGACACAAAGCCATACAAGAATGAGGGGAGAGCGGTGCAAAAGGGAAAAACATGAAAGGAGCACAATATAGGAAAACAGAAGAGAATAAAAGTTTTCCGACCTGCAAAGAGCTTCTTGAGATGTGACTGGATGACAGTGGGGTTGGTTGCTTGACCAAGAATCTCTAACAGGTCATCATCTCCAATGAAATAGAAGCGTGGGAAGGCAGACCGTTTCTCCTGCAAAACACACACACACACACACACACACACACAATTAAAAACAAAATGTGATGTTTACAACTCACAACAATCTTATACTGTACCGTACTGGACTGTAAATAGACTTTTCATACAAAAAAGCATGTGTGTGTGTGTGTGTGTGTACCTCCAGGAACTCATTGAGTGACTTCTGGCAGCGCTGCAGCTGATCCAATATGGTGACCAGGGAGTTTCTGATGCCGGCCCTTGAGCTCAGAGAAACAACTCTGTTGTCTCTCTGGATGTCTGACATTATAGACCTGTTACAAGAAAGAATGAAGAAGTTATTAAAAGTATTTTGTTACTGAATGTGCATAAAACACATTCCACCTGTAATACAAATTCTATTTGAACATGTATCCCAGAGAAAAAGGAACACCATCCTACTCTGCCAAAAAAACGTTGCAAATGCGTAACGATATAGGTACAGCTGTGGATGTGCAATTAAACAAAGAAGCCTGAATGTGAGGGTGTCTACATCCACATACGATCGAAAGGGCCTTACTTAAGACTGGACATTTCTGGAAGAGGGTGATAGGCTGGCTTAAATTTAACTGACTTATATATCTTTGTAGCTGACAACCAATTTGCAATATAGCTTTCGATTAAGTCACACACATATGCACACAACACAACACACACACACACACACACACACACACACACACACACACACCACAGTACCTGAAGTCCTCATCAACACGTTTGAAGCGGGCCTCCTCCCGAGGCAAGGCTCCTCGTCCAAAGATGGGCTCCAGATAAACCCAACGCCTCTGGATGGCATTCAGACTCAGCAGGTTACTCGTCTAAGTCTGATAGACGAACCTCCCACAGACTGACCTGGACATAAACAAACAATGTAACCTCAGTTAGTGCTGCTTCAAGGATGTGTAAACCTTGATACAAGGATGAACAACAAATAACAAGAAACATGCAACGATACACGACAACAACAATTCATTTCTTGTATCTTTAATATACAGAAAGTTTGGGGGGATTTATTTTTCCCCAATACTAAAAACGAAGTTCATGACTGTGTATTCATAGATTCTTTGACCTGACCTTGTCTTGGAAGCCGCGGTAGTAGGGAGAGTCTTTCAGAGACTGCAGCAGACAGCGGTTATCTCCCACCTGGATGGGCACAGAGTGGTGATAAAGCCAATGTTTGCTAATCCTTAACATTTCATTTAATGGTGCCGAGAGATATGCCTGCATTTTCTTGAAGGCATTCTCGTGCCTTTCAAGTCTATCTACCAATTGGCCACTTTAATTGACCAGTGTGTGTGTGTGTGTGTGTGCATGTGCATGTGTGTTGTGTGTGTGTGTGTGTGTGTGTGTGTGTGTGTGTGTGTGTGTGTGTGTGTGTGTGTGTGTGAAAAAAAAAATCAGTACTTTTGGATCAAGAGAGGGATTCTTCAAGATGGGGGATCAAAAACAACATGTTTAAATTTAGCCAGAACAGAAACTGTTTGTGCAACTTCCTCAAATTCTGTGGCTGGTAGAATGTCAAGAGAGCAGAGGCGGTGTGTTGTACCTCAAACAGCTTGTAAAACAGCTTAGTTAATATTTTAGTGCAGCATTGTTAAGATTTGAATGAGTCTCTCCAGCCTGCATTCTAAGTCTAAAGCATCACATCCTGGGTCACAATGTCCCAGGATACCTCCAAATCTGGGCCAGCCCGGATTCACTAATCAAGAAAGAGTGCAGTTTATTTAAAACAATAAAATTGTGAGAGAGAAAATAATTCAAATAATTAACGACGGTAGACCAAATCAGAATCAGGCTGATTTATTACTGCAGAGGGCAGTGTGCAGAAAGGTAATCATGGCAACAGTTACTTCAGATGACAGGAGTTTATTAAGTAGCGATGGTGAAAAAAGCTAAAGGATCGTTGGCAATTACTTTTAACAGGAGGCAGTGGTAGAGGAATCCCTTGGCAACAGGCATTGTCATACAGGCTGAGAGCAGTTAGTGTGGGTGTAGAATTAATAAAAACACCTTTCTCATTTGGGTGGTTGCCATCTGCTTTGTACAAGTGGGCTGCGGTCAAAGTGTGGCTGATAAAACTAGAACCAGCTACCAAGGGCTGTAATTTACTTTGCATATTGGGCTTCAGTGCCTATGACTAAGCCTGACTCATTGGGACATTATGCACCAAGTGAGTTTTGGTTGCGTATGTGTCTACCTGGTTGACTATATCCTTCCAGTCCTTGATGAGGGTGAGAGTGCGTCTGCTGCTGTCTGTGTACTCCGTAAGGTTGAAGGTAGCTGCAGCTCCCCACAAGTCAAGCTCCCTCAGTGCTTCTCTGATCGTCACCTCTGCCTGAGCACGACTGTTCAGGTCCTGAATGCAAGCATATGTATGCATGCATGCATGCACACACACACACACACACACACACACACACACGCGCGCACACACACCACACACACACGTGCACACACACACACACACGCGCGCACACACACACGCGCACACACACACGTGCACACACACACACACACACACACACACACACACTTGTTCAAACACCCAAAATTAGCTTCTTTTTAACACTTATACATATGTGCAATGTATGACTCGCTGCTGCCCCCTAATGGCCTTAGACTTGTATTGCAGTAATGTTGATTTGTAGTTCAAAGTTAAAAAGACCAAACAAAATAAGAGTAATTTCACTAAGTGTGTGTCCCCATAGAAGTGTAGGATTCCCAGTATGTATGAGTGTGTGCGCATGTACCTTGAGCTCCAAGGCCTTTTCTATGATGACGTTTGCCACACCGAGGAGGTCATTAAAGGTGAGCCTCTCTAAAGTCGTCCCTCTTGGGAGGTCAAGCAAGCGGAACATGTCCAACCAATGGTCTTGGGAGAGGTGCTCCCCACGCACATACTTCAGCACTGGGACCACGTTCTAGAGATGCAGATTGAAAAGTGTCAAAATCAAAGTCCCCCCAAAAAATACAAAGATGTGTAATAATTAGTGGTTCCAATTCAGTATTTGGTCCAAAACGCATTGTTGAGTGAAATAATCAATGTAGCCTCTGAGGTCTGTTCGAGGGTCTTGCTTGATATTTTTAGTCTTGTTACTGTATAATAACTACACTCGGACTGAAAAGAAGATGAAGATATGTTATTCCACCAGCTGTACCCTACTGTCTACCTTGTATTTGTCCACTTCTCCTTGCAGTTTAATAGACATGGCAGTAGGCTGCTCCAGCTTTCTAAGCCTGTCCTGCCACGTAAATAGAAATTCCTCAAACAGATACGTCTTACTCCTGTAAAACAGAAACGTATATAGTGAGTAGTGACAAATAAAAACATGAGCAGTTCAGATTAAGAATCCAAATTAATAAGATTGAGATGCATGTCAAACAAGACTTAACTTAACCCCCCACCTGAATGTGATCCAATCCTCCTGGGCCTTTTCTGTGAAGCCTTGCTGCCACTCCTCATACAGACCCCACATCTGGCTGTACTCCTCCATGTCTCTTTTTGTCTCTTCTGCCAGAGAGAAATCTGGAGAACCCAGGTCAAAATAGGTACAGTCTTCCCTGAGGACAGGAGAGGAGAGGAATCGAATTGCCACTTTGTCCAACAGATGCATCAGATCCAAGAGGCACTTATCACTGAGTTGTGTTATTATCGAACTAAGAGAGCACACGTTTTATTATTTCTATGATTGTATCGAGACGCGACCCTCTGAAAAGCACAAACCGTATCTTGTAGGTAAAAAATGAGACTTCACTAGTAGATGAAGTTCAGGTCTGGGGAGCAGCTACTCTGCTCGGTGCCCTGGGCTGTTGTGTCATTGGGACGTTGCCATGAATAATATAGTATTTCTCATACTTTCTGGTTAGGTGTGTATCAGTAATAATATTGAGCTGCTTCAAATTGAAAAACATAGATAACACAAACGGCAACCTTTCCTCTTGAGTCACAAACTTTTATAGTGAATCTGAATTATTATTAGATTTAGTTTGTAAAAATTCCAACAATATAAAAAAAAAAAGAGTAACATTATTTTTATCATTATTATTATTGAGCTATTTTCTGGCCACAGTATAATCCACGTTTTGTCCAACAACAGCATGTTCTAAAAAGAGGAAGGCAAAAAAACCTCCTGAGAAAAAGAAATCGGCATATTTAAAAGGAACTTACAGCAGTTTATTGCGCACAAGCTCGAGCTCCTGGAACTCTTCCTGCTTGTCCCTGATGACCTGGAGGCACGCAAGAAGGGCAGCATGATCGCCAGTCTCAAGCATCTCATCTTTAGGCTTCAGCTGGTTCCAGCGGGCCTTAAACCTCTCTAGATCTGCCCTGTAGGCGTCGATACGACCAGCAGCATTATTGCGCATCACCTCCACCTAAGGAAAAAGAACGCAACAGAAACATAATTAAAAAGGACAGGTGATTGAGTAAACAGGCAAAGGAAAAGAAAGATAAACCGAGGAAGAAGAGACTTTATATAAATAAGCAGTCGCAAAAAGCTGCTGTTACAGAAAAGATTTGCAGCCATGATCCAACATGTGTGCATTTATGACTTTATGTCACCTGATCTTTAATCATGAGCTGGTGGCTCTCCATGACAAGCTCCAGTTTGTCCCACTTTGCCCTCAGTGAGGACAGGGAGTCGAGGCCGCCTCCGGCCACCGCTCGCAGCAAGCGGTTCTTCTCCTCTGCACACTGGAACTGAGGTTGAATCTATAGACATACATGCAGGATATGGTGTGTGAGCTCACTTATTTCCATGGCATGTCAAACATTTGGCCCATTTCACATGGAATTTAAAGTGGCAGTCCGTAACATTTTCATCTATATAATTGTCCTTTAAGTTACTACTGTATCTATGAAAGAGTGAGTTAAAACAATGGCGATTGAGCATATGATCCACGCGCTTGTACTTGCTGCTTGGCCCAGAAATAGGATCTCAACTTCCAGTAATCAAGAAGCAAAGTGACCGTGAACGAGGAAAAACGAATCATACGGACTGCCACTTTAATAGACAAAATATATAAAATGACATACAGTATAAGTGCCCATACATTAACGGATCAATGCATTTCATGTTATTGACATTGACATTATCGGCCATAATGACTGGCAAACTGATATGAAAATTCAGCAAGGAAGACAGCAAGGAGTATGAGATTATGAAACTATTTGCACAAACCTCAAAAATTTGTATTATCATTCACGAATGTTCCCAGTCAGAAGTGTGTTTGTCTTACTTTTGGTTTGCTGGCTAATATCTGTCTATATTTGCCACTGGCCACACCAATCTCCTCCATGCTCTCTGGTCTAGCAGACAAGGCCTCCATTGACTCTGAAATAAAACCGTCTATAGCCTGGATGTGCCCTGAAAGCAAAAAAACAACATTCCATGCACAAAAAAGAAACAGAATTGAAATAAACAAGACCATAGACATAAAATAATTAGATTTGGCTTGTGATTGGTATAAATTGCAATGATAAGATTACATTAAATATTGAAATTCTGACGCTGTAAAGGAGTGAAAGCAAAGTGGGTGGAAAAAGAAAGTAAAAGACAATGCGAGACTGTTTTTACCATGTATAGACTTCTTGAGTGATGAGAGCAGATTGTCAAACAGCTTCTGGATCAGGTCATCAATGACAGCTTTTACTGGCTCACAGTTTACGGTAATACAGTCTACCTTCTGCTGACTGGTGGGAAGGAAGGAAGAAGGTCAGGCACTGTGACTGCAGTAAATTTAATCCTGGTAGGGGGAACAATACCAGCTACAGCTACAAATTGCTAACTAACTTGATAACTTGATTATATTTACATGTGTTAGTTATGTGTGATATATATATATTAATATATAGTACCTGGGCAGACGTTCTGACTCCTTCCCTCTGGCTTTCAGAGCCTTTAAGTTTCTCTCCCAGTCTTGCATGGAGTTCAGGTGCTTCTCCACTAACTTGTCTATATCAACCTGGCCCAGCACCACCCACTCCTACAACACAAATGCAGACAGAATCACACTGATTGCAGTGCATATTTTTCTACATTTTAAAAGTTTCTGTGTCAAGTGCTTAAAAAAAATGAAACAGAAAAAAAAAAAAAACATACACAACATAGATGACTCCCCAAGACGTAGATGACTATGCAAAAAGTGAACTAATAGAAAGGGGAGATTAAACGAAACGTCTGGTGTTGAAGGGCTTTCCCCTAGAATTTAACCATGCATGGCTGCAGATAGAAGGGAAAACAATGTAATTTGCTCACTGTGCTTTTAGGGTAGTCTTAAGGGGAAGTGGCTGAGAATGAAAACATAGCTTCAGTATATAAATAGAGAAGTATGACTAATTCAAGTTGCATTATTTCAAAGATATAACTCCACTGAGCAAAAGGTGGAAAAAATATTAACATTCATGTAAAATACTTAGACCACTGAAGTCAGGCTAAAATCTCTTTCGTGACAAAGGCTTGCCACAGAATGCAATGCATTCATTAATAAATAGTTATATTTTGTATAGTGATAATTACCCTATAAATAAAATCCCTGTTACACTTCTCTTAAATGTTAGAGATACTTTTGAAGTTGTCTAATAAAAAATAGTCATAATCAGTATCAATGTCTAAAGAATCTGTTGTTCAGGCACCTCAAACTTGTGTTGTATAGCCTGCAGGCGGCAGAAGAGGTCCTCGGCCTTGCTGAAGATGGTGAGGAACCCAGAAGCATTTCGATCAATCATGATGCTGAAGATAAGCTCCTCCCCCTGGGCACTGACCCCTTTGAACTGGTTTGGGATTGAGATGAATCGCTTCATCTCCCTGAAATAGCGAGCTCGCACTTCCTCAAATGGAGGACGGAACTGCAAGCGGCCCTGCCTAGTCACAAGAAGGAGAGGAAATTAGAATGTTTATTCATAAAAGTGCAGTTTAATTATAAAAAATTGGAATTGGAGGTAGAGAATACTGACTTGAAAGTGAGGTCTATGTGTATTTCAGGCAGGTTCTTGTTCAGAGCTTCCAGACCGGTCTGGTACTGGTGTTCAAGAGCCTTGTACAACTGATGGTTCCAGTGCTGACGCCATGCCCGCATGTCATCAGACCGGAAGCCCTAAACCCACACACATACATGCGTTTGTTTTCAGGAGAGAAATAACATTTGTTGCACAGGTTGCGTATGTCCCAGGAAAAGCTTAAAGCGGCTCTATTATGCTTAACCTCAGTTTCTGACATATATATTGTTATGTCGGATATTCATGCTAAACATGACAAAAACGTTCTCTGCTGTGACGAGCAAAGACACTTAACACTTCTTACTGTAATCAATACCTGAGCCTCCAGAGTGGCAAAGCCAGTACGGAGGTCCTGAAGGGCATCCTTCCACCGCTGCTGGTGTCTCAGTAGGTCCACATTCATCAGTGTCACCACCTAAGAAACGTATAGTCACCGATCTCAGGTTATGATTCCAAAAGAATGTGCTTGCAACAAATGATTCAAGTGTTACCTGCCTATGTGTTTTATTTAGTCAAATAACCAAAGTCAAAATATAACAGCATGCTACAACCTTGTCAATGAAGTCGGTGTGCCATTTGTGTAACTTCCTGTTCTCTGTGGAGAGTTTCTCAGCTGCAGACTTCAGCTTGGCAATGTAAACTTCCAGTTCTTTGGGGTTGTCCCAGGTGATCTGCAGTTTACCACCTGATTCCTTTGACTGAGAACGAGGATTCTGAGAAACAAAGTCAAAAATATAAAACCAGTCACATTTCATACGTGACAAGTGAGCTTCTTGTTTAAAATACCTTGTTGTGGTAAAGGAATTTCCATAGTTCCTATTAATTTCATGCCCAAAATAAAATGGCTAGATTTTTACAACATTTAACATCTAAGACATAGAAGGAAAAAAAATAATTTCCAGCTCTGTGCAGTACCTTGATGACCTGTTCAAAGGCCAGGGCAAGACCAAGCATCATAGGTCTCTGAGAGGGAATCATCTGCTGGTCAATGGTGTTGTAGAAATGAGCCACCTACAACGCAGTCACACGTTGTTTTAATGTGACAAGTTAAAACAGATTGTATGGATTTATATTTGTCTTGAATTCCACTCCGACCTGTTTTAGGACAATGGCTTGTCTGTAGAACTTGTCTGCAGTATTAGAAGCCTGTTGTATCTTGGCAGGAATGGGAAAGCCCAGGGCTGAGAGCTGCCTGACCTCCCTTAGCAGACTGACCAGTCTGTCTGAATACTGGATCTTTAGCCTGCCGTCCACGTGGTCCAGCTCCATCACACGGTTACTGGCCTGGAGACTACACAGAGGGAGAGAATTCTAATTCGATCCACTCAAGCAACCTGACCTGAATGCTTTCTAGTGGCAATTAAAACGAAATGCAGTCTTGTTTGAACTGCAGTTTTTCCAACCTGATTCCTGACTTTGGGTCAGCCAGTCCAGACAGTATATCTCTTGACCAATCCTCGAATTGTTCCTGTTCATACGCCCTCAGAACTTCCAGCAGGTCATCACAGTAATGCAGGAACCCCTTGAACCCAGACAGGTCTGACAGCAGGGCCTCGGCTATGCGAACAGAGTCCTCAACCTAATGGAAGAATGCAAGCACAGCAATATGAAAGTAAAAATTCAGTCTTTATTTGCAGTTTTAAAATGCTTTAGCTGGATGATCACCATCTGTTTAATCATCTGATTCAAACTCATACTCTTACACACAGAGAACAATGATAAGAGAGAGTGATTCAAACTCATTCTCTTACTCATTCTCCATGTGTAAAACTATTTGGTGGTCAGTCACATTCAGGATATGTGAAACATGCACAGTCATTCACATTCGGTTACCTTGTGTATGAGCTGTCTGACCCAGACAATTTTATTGACCACCTCTGGGAGGTTCCTGCCACTGAGTGGGCCAGACTTGTCTCCAGGGCCTCCATGGCATCGACTCTCAAAGTCAGTCTTCAGGCCTATGAAAATCAATAATTTAGGTCAAAGATGAGGAATAAACAACATGTCACAACATCATTTTTAAATTTCACTTTCAGCTTAAATTCACTTGCCGTGAGTGAGCAGGTAGTGATTCAGCTAAATACATATATTGCTTTTTTAGGGGTGGAGCCTTTCTGTAACGGGACTTTACTCGAACCACTAGGACATCTTACAACACCATTAAACTTAAAAGGAAAAGTCGCTGATTGCAAACCTTGTCTCCATCTATCCGAGTTAGGAATATAGTGTGGAAAATGCCTGTGGTGGTTACTGATGTTCTCTGTGTCTCTGGGGCCCAGCTACTAAATCTGTTGTTCTTCCTCATCTGGGATGCTACAGAGAGAACTACTGAGTGCTCCTCTCAGCTTTGGTAGCCGTGGGGGACAAGAGCATCCTTGTTTCCAACAGTGAAAAGGGCATCCCTAGATATGAATGCAAAGGATGTTATGGACAACAATCTTTTACAGTTTAGATTTGGCAGCCGCAGAGAGAGGCTAGCAGCTGCAGTGGGGGCGTTGAGAGAAGCCCATGAACACAGAGCATGAGCTGGGTCATTTTCATGTTATACATGTTGCAACCATCTCTGACACAGAAACAGACATGTGCTTTGAGGCAGAACTGTGTACCTTTGTTGTAGTCCAGTAGTCTGGCCAGGAGGGTCTCTCTCTCTGACTGCAGCTCTTTGCTGATGGTGGGACGTCTGATCAACTCCTTGTGCTTTTGAAACACCTGCAACAGCTAGACAACAAACACACATTTCACAGTTGCACACAGCAAGTTCCCACATCAACACACACCCACAAAAAGTATTTTACAACCAGAGCCAAAGTGTTTCCCTACCTGCTGTGGGCTGTCCTGTACATCAGCAATGTAGCTCTTCAGTCTGCCAGCAACCTCCTGCTCTGAGGGAGCCATTAGGCACTCAAACTGAGCCACCGCTGCTCTCCACAGTGGCTACAAAAAAAAACATTAAAAAAAGGGTCATACTACCATATTGTGTGTGCAGGGTGGCACTGAGATTGACAAAAGTACAGACATGAGGTAAAAACATGGTTGTGGAGAAGCCATTTCCAACAACTGACCTCAGTGTAGGGGTTGTAATGCAGCGGGTTGAGTCCAGAGAAGGGTTCAAACACATGATCTGAAGTCAGAGCCTGCTGCTTTCCTCCTGGCAGCAGACGCAGCAGTTTCTCATGAACCGTGCGCAGAGTCACCACCTGGTAGACATAAACAGGGAGAGAGTTATCTATGTCAACCGTTTTATTTATGTCTTTGGTTATCAGACTGAAGGGAGTCAAAAACATGAAAATGAAAACAATTGACAACTAATTCCAAGATTATGTGTCTAGGAGTATGGGAGACATACCCAAAACAAAAAGGGCGTGAGTGTACTAAACTGACAAATGCCATTGTCACAAAAACAAAAAAAAACAAGGCAGATAGTCCCCATATTTTTCATTCCATTCACAAGGGAAATTATACAATTAATCTTGTAAAGAAAGAGGCATATGTATGTATGTATGTATGTATGTATGTATGTATGTATGTATGTATGTATGTATGTATTTACAAACGGTGTCAAACACACACACAGCCACTAGAGGCAGGTAGTGTATCAAACATCATGTCCCAATTCAGGGCCTGTCTCCTTCATGTCAATAAGTTGCTTAAGGGGTGTCTTTATCAATCCATGTATGGGTCATTTCTCCTTCCTTGTTCTGGTTTCAAAATAAACAGAGAAAACTGTGACAAAAAAAAAAAAAGTGACATTAACTCACAGACGAGCAGAAACAAGGAGGGGACAACTAAATGTATACTTGCTGATATACTGGATTTGAAGCACTGAATGTGATGCAAGCAGTGCACCACAATGTCATGTGAAAAGGATAAATAGCCACTATTGAACAATGTTTACTCCTCTACATTTACATTTAGGGCATTTAGCAGACGCTTTTGTTCAAAGCAACTTTCAATAAGTACATTTGTCGAAAGAAAAAAACAAAGAAACCACAACATTTCATTGCTGATAAAGTAAGAGCGTAAAAAATAGAAACACGTGTTAGGTCGTCGTCTGAGTAAACTACGATACCCTGCTATAGGGAAGAACATCGAAGTGTGTGTGTGTGTGTGTGTGTGTGTGGGGGGGGGGGGGGGGTTGTTAGTGGGGCTCTACAGAAAGTGTTTCTTTTGAACCTGGATTTGTTCATTTGAGTCTTACCTCATCCAAACGTTTTGCAAGGCAATGAAGGGTTTGCGGGCAGTGCTTGTTTCCCTTCCAAGGATGTGGAGCATGTCTCTTCCACACCTGAGAAAGACAAGGTAATTAAATGTTTTTCAGTGTTTAGCACATTCGAACTGATGGTCTTTTTCTTTATTATTTCATAAGATAGATTTTCAAATCACCATCTACGTTTAAATCCATTCTTTCCAGCTGATTTTTTTATTTAATTATTTTTTATGCATACTATTTCCCCATTTTTTCGATTTTCCATACCTGTCCAGTCAGGTGCTCACACATGACAACCCACTGTTCACACACGGCAACACCCATTCTCAGGTTCCCCCTCACAGATACAAATGGAACCTCAAAGATTTTAAGACCGCTCAGCTTCCTCTGAACATATCTTCCCAGTGCTCCACCTTGTACACAAACAAACACAAAACGAAAAGATAAGAAGAAAAAAGCACCCAGACACCGTCAAACAACAACATATAAATGCAGGGAAAGTACCCATCTGCACAGAGTTACTCCACAATTACCGAACTACTTTAGTTAAAGGCAATGCAATGTTTGTTATGTAGGATCTCTGTTAGTAACAAGCCATGTTCTGAATACAGTAGTTCCTGTTTACAGGAGAGTTCCTCGGAAAACAACGTTGAGGGATGTGCAGTTCATAAACCACACCAGTAGCTATACTTTGAAAGCGTAGGCATCTGCTTGCTCTCAAAGGTTACCATGACCGGGATGACTAAGTAACTTTACAGACGTAGTAGTTAAATTATATTTGCAAAACAGAATACTTGACGCAAATATTTGTTTTCATTTCCTGATTGTGGTTTGCTTCTGTGTGAGAGCGTCATACCAATTACATCCATGAGTCGGGCCATGCGTGTTTCTGGGTAAGGCTCAAAATCGGTCTGCCTCCAAACATCATCCAGAGTGTCTCTGCTCTGTTCCACCAGTTCAACGACATCAGGCATAGACAAGCCATCAAGACCACCATACTCCTGTTGGAAACACAAAGAGACACACATTAGTTCCCACTTAGATCCCTGCCATGTGAAGTATCAGCTTCAAAATTAAAAACTGTGTGGAAAATAATGTAAATGTCAAGACAATTACTTGAAAATAACAAAATGTACTGAGATATAATGACTTTGTTTAACCAACCCATCAACCCAGAATCATTACTTGGTACAGTTACGGATTGTATCTTCATCTCAGTAAATGTAATTTACTTAACAACCAACCAGTATACATGTAAAAACAACATCTAGTAAATGAAATAACTTATTTTTTTATGTAGTCAGTCTTGACAAATAAGGGTTTTTCTGGCATACCTTTTGTATGAGTTTAAATTGCTCAATGAAGTAGGTAGCCCTTTCTCTCACACTGTTCTTCTCCGCAGACTCGGAGAGATCATCCCAGTACTGGAACTCATCACTGGGAGTCAAGATGCCTGCATGGAGCATCAAACAAATGGGAATCCTGTTTAGACATGCAATTATTAACTCTTTGTGAAAGGTGTACTGCCATTATGCACATATATTAAAAGTTCCCAGCGCTGTGCATCAACTTTCCTTTTATATAAGTATGCATACCGAGGACATCTTCGTCCGTGCGGCCCCTCTTGGCAGAGGGTTGTGCTCCAGACTGGCGGACCACTGAGCCCAGGCCAAGCTCCAGCTCACTCAGCAGGCCTGCCAGCTTAGGGTCAAATGCTGAACGCCAGTGCTCATCCTCGAGAGAAGTGAAAGAGAGAGACACTTTTTCTAGTTTTAGACTACATAGTCACAATCTCAGCTGCTGTGTTATAAATCCCTTCATAAAAAGTTACAGCGGAAAACCCACTAATTATGTACAGTGTTGTAATATTTATTTCCAGTATATTTTTATTATTATGTCAAGTTTATTTTAATAGACGAAGACTACATATAAAGGAAATGTTTTGTCTAATTCGAACCTGAAATATGTTCCACGTGGTAGTTTCAGACCTGTTACATACTGATTTGCTGTGATTTTTTGGTTGATGGTGCAGTCTAGCAGAAGCGTTAACCCTGGTTGATGTACCTACCTACGCTTACAACTTTCAAAAGCATCTCTGAAATGATTTAATACGCAGAGACAGACTCACCTTCAGCAGTACAGGTGCAAAGACCTGTCTTACAGCCTGGTAGAGGGTGTTGATGGGAGACTCCAGCATGGATGACACAAGGAGGCTCTGGTGAATATTGTCTTCTGTGATCACTGTAGGATGCAGCTTGAAGAACACCAACACCTTCTCTCTACTGTTCCCCAACGCGTCAATCTGTTTACAAAACAAGTCAATGGTTTAAGGTTTGGATGTTTACCTTAGGAGGCCTGAGTCAAATTCTTTCACTCCTTGTTGATCCACACAAGGATTTTTTTTTAACATTGTCACATGCTTTTAACATTTGTGTTACCTTGTTTGACAAGCGAAGGTCATTGTCATGTTTGCTGATGGACAGGACAAATTCATTTCCATCGTCCAAGAAGTTATTGAGCTCTGGGCTGTCAGCCAGAGACCATGAAGGCGTTATCTCATAGAAGTTTCCAGCTGTGGTCAGGATAAAGTTTTTGCGAGCATCATCTGAAGAGTTGGGCATCTTTCAGCTGCAGTGACTAATGCTGAGACAGATGAACAGAAACCAGTGTGACCACAGTATGGTATAGTACAGGTCCTTTTTTCAAGGCTCAACGTTTTTTCTACATATTTTTTGGAGATTTTCTGTTTTCATAACTTCCTCATTTTGATACGTGTTGAAATCTTATATCCAGGATATACTGCTGCATCAATAAATAAACGGGGGGGGCATACAAAGCTTTCACTTCAGCTAAAACGAGCGTCGGTTACGCAACTAACTTTGTATTCTATATACCAGAATAAAGAAGTAACATTAGGCTCCGTCAAACTACATGGCCGTTCAATATTTCAGGTTCACTAGCTATGCAACTAACTCGTTACTTTGACCGAAAGATTGTTGAGTACGATAACATGTTAATGAGTGTCTCGGAGTGCTAACGTTACAAGCGCTAACATCTCTGCTCAACAGTTAGCTCACAATACTAGCTTTAAATGTGCTAGCGCTGAAAGACTTTAACATCAGCGTCCAGCCAATTCTCTTTATTTAAAGCCCTTTCGTCTCTTTAACGTTACATGGGAAGGGCTTAAATGACAACATTCAAAGTAATGGTGCAGAATTATCTACAAGTAAGCAATGGTAAATAAGAACACCGGCTACTTTGCTAACGTTAGCTCGCCATCTCCGTGATTTACAGTTAAGCATGTTAGCTAGCTGGCTTGACTTCCGCACGCTAGCAAACTAATAGAAACCTTGGTTTCATACCGTTGTTACACCAGAAGTTCGACTTAGGGAGCTTTTGGTGGGTCAATTCATGACGGTAAGCTTTGGCAATATATTACTCGTGTCTCCAAGATTATGCTTGCGTGGTTACCAGGCAGCAACTACGTTCTTTTGTACCACATGACACAACGGGACTACGCAATACACTTACGTAGTTTACGTAAAACATTTTTCCTTTTGAGAAGCTCGTGGTATTCATATTGTTATTATTAGTGTCGTTGTGGGTTGTGAAATGTGCTCATCTTCAGCAGCCACGGAAGTCGACTGAGAAAGAGATACACACCTGTTTCCTTTCCCGTAGTCGTGTCATACCAGTGTTTTTAAATAGCCTACAACAAATAATAAAATAATGGTCTTGAAACTAGAATTTGACATATGCCCACCAAGACAAGGCTTCAATATTAGATCATAAAGAAGGACCTGATTTAAGAAACATGCACATGCACACACACACACACACACACACACACACACACACACAGAGAGAGAGAGAGTTTCCCTCGAAATGTAAGTAGTTTTCATTTCTGTCACTGACTTACATACAGTAGATAGAAAGGATGCTGTAGTCCCACAGCACCCTCACATCCAACTGCTCATGTACCCGACTGCACTAAATTAAAGCTTTGGGAAATCAGTATGATGGGTGATATATTTATTGTTTAATAATCACTGATATACCATATTTGCACCTACATTCAATTCAGTCTCTAACAATTCCTTGCTATTGCCTCTTGAATGATCAGTTCTACTATCTGTACTAGGCCAGAGAGATTCACTGACAAACCTTTGCTTCATAACAGTCTACTTGGTAAAAAGAGGTGCAACACTTAGACAAGCAGGTAGCTGATAAGACAGTACTGCAGTGCTTTTTATTGTCTTGTCAAGTAACAGATATCATGTTTCAGGGAGCAGTTTTCAGACAGGAAGTCACTGTAAAGAAAATGCTGGTTGTAGTAAATGTGAGATTGTTTTTGAGTTTAAAAATCCCCCAGAATAATGAGAACTGATCTGTTTAACTCGTTTGGACATTTTGGTTAGGATAGAGCCTTTCCTCCCACACACACTGCCCGACAAATTCCTGTAAGGCACCCTGTGGGTGTTCTTCTAGAGGTTATATGAAGATTTTCTGCAATGCCTTGTCCTCGTTCTTTTAATACAAATGCAAGTTATTGGTTAATATGTAAATAAAGACATGCAAATGTGATAGCATGAGTGATAATGTGCATTTTGACAATAATTCATACATACACTCAAAATCTGTGTTGTGACGGACTAAATAGAAATAATAACGGTGAGTCACGGGCAAATGAGGAGGAGTCTCTTCTTTCTGGGTAATTTTGTTAAAATTTTCAGGGATACACACTACAGTTCAAGGGCATATCATGACCAACAGACTTGTTCATGAGTGTGTGTGTGTGTGTGTGTGTGCGGTCTCATTCATGCTATGGGTGTTTAATAATGAAACCTACAGGTTTTTATTCTCATCAACTTTCCATGACTTCATTGGAAAAAATATCACAAGATCAATCAAAGCAGCAAAGGAGAATTAACAAGGAGCTATGAGAAAAAAAAAAAAAAAAAAAAAAAAACATGGTGGTTGTCGCATTGGTAACAGTGGGTGAGGTAAGAACCACTTCATAAATATTTACCCCCACTTTTTGAATGGTGATTAATAGGAGATAAGTGGGTAATTATAATGGGTATGTGTGACAGTACTAATTTTAATATTGTTCATTAAAAAAAGTGCTATAGCAAAGCGATCTGAAAACAGAAGTGAAAAGACGTGACAGCAGAACAAAGGACAAAAAGTGAATGTGAAACACGTAGCTGCAGAGGTGTAACGGGCAAACAACCTGTGGGAGTATACTGGATGTTATGCAGGGGAGAAAAAACACACCGCCTGTATCTAAGAAACATTTTGTGAGAATCTGATGAGCTGCATAGATATTGTGACACGCGGTTGTGCACAAATTGTAGCACTCTCCATGAGACCAATCAAAGTGGGAGATGGCAGGATAGAGATATTGGCTGTGACGGGTGGGCCGTATTTATTGCCTAATTACAGGGCCAAATGGCTACATTTGCAGCTCAAAAAGGTGAAATACATACATATTATGTATTGAATTATTACTCTAAATCGGATTAGATGACATGTGTGCGATTGCTTTCTCTGCTTTCACAATACAGCATTATTTTTACTACAAATCCAGTCAGAAAACACAAATCCAAACTGATAAAAGGTTTGTCTCAGTAAAGAAAGTAATTGCTTCCACTTCTCCCCCTCGTGCCCAAAGTTAAAGTCAATAATAATGGCTGCCTGTCATGAAACTACGGTGAAGATCTTAAGTTCCTCTTCTCCCTCACTGAACATTCATTGTCATTCAGTTTTAATGTATTCCGAAACACACGATTTAAAGACAGACAAACACAGCAAGATAATGTTATGCACCACTGCTGATTACTGCCACGTTAAATGGTCTTACGAAGAATTCATAGGTCATGATCAGGTGGTGCTGAGCTGGTGATCAGACAGGGAAGTGCATGAAGTTCCTAATTTCCTCTGACGTCTCCGTATACGTAGTGAACATCTGCCTACACACACACACACATAGCCACACAATTCTGTGGAAGTCCTCTCTATACTGCTCAACAGTTGAATCTCAGCAAAACAACTTAGCATATTTAATTTTTTTTAACCACAGGCCTTTTATAAGAAAGGCATCATGACTTATGGCTCACTGTCGCTGCCGTGGCTGACTGGGAAACACTGGGAGTGGTATTAAATGTAATAGCACCTGTCTTTTGTATGACAAGTCAGGAAGGCTTTTTCATTTGCTGACAGTGATTTAAAAAAAAATAAAAAAAGGTTCTTAGAAAACTAATGACTCATTCAACTCCGCCCTCCTTGTGTGAGTGTGAACAGGAAGTCCCTTCTCTCACTCGGTCAGACCTTCAGCGGCGGCACAGCAAGATGGTAAGAGCTCACTTTTGTCCTCTCCTCTTTATCTCGTCTCTTTAGAAAACAATTCATTTCGTCGTTGTGAATAAGGCTATTGTTTTCTGTCACGATGATGTCATAAAGGAAGACTGTCTCATGCATTTACATAGTTGTCTGTAGGGAAGATGTACTTGAAATGCGGAAAAGGAGCCCATGAATGCCGTGTGTCTGCTTGGAGTGTATGGATAAGTAAACATGAGAACTCGTGTTCTCAAAATCTTCACAGAAAGAACTTGTTTTCCAGAACTAGATCGTAGCATGCAGCAGAAGTAGCTAAATACAAAACTCTAATACTCTAGTACTGCAACATTTGACTATATTCCAATAGGAATAATATCTGCAAGTAGCCTATGCAGAGTTAATTTAAAAAAAAAATAATCATTTCCACGGCTTGCTGTGTATATTTGTGAGAGCGAGGGAAAGATATCCCATCTGTTAGTGTAAATACTGATTTCATACGGGACTGGTTTAAGTGACAATAGTGTTGAGGACAACATTACAGGGATGGGAATTGATTATGAAGCCGTTATCCAGCGTACAGCAGACTCTAAAAAAGAGAAAGGAAATAGAAAGTTGGCGCATTGTCTCTTCTCTTCTTGAGAAAAAAAATTTCAGCTGTGTAGCAATCGAGACAAATCAACCACTTCTGCCACAAAACTCTCCTCGATTTAATCGGTTTCACTCATCCAAAACGGACTCAAGGTGAGATAAGATAAAACGAATGTGTGCTGGCACGTGGTTTCACAGCTTTCCTATTTTGAAAAAAAAAAGGCGGGCAGGCGTTTGAATCGAAACAATACGGCTAGCCTCTGCTGTGTAAATCACGTGGCGTCATGAGGGAATTCCCATAAAGCCTGAGTGTGTAATTGTTTGATTGCTCCTGTAAACGGTGGTGTCATGATACTCAGCACCTCTCTGACAGTCTCAGCAGAAGAAAAGCTCTCACAAAGGCAGCACTTTATGCAAAGTGTTTGTATTAAATTAGATAACTACTATATATAATATGACTTTCATATCTCTTTCCCTGAAACTAAACACCATTATATGGCAATTGGGAATTCCCTCTGATGTGGTTTCTGTTGAGCTGTTCTGCTCTCGTGGTGTTTCCCCTGCCAGTCGATGCTGTGTATTTGTGCTTGAAATGCATTACAAGGAACTTTTCTGGTAAAAGGAGTCTGCGTACGTTATTTTTTTCGAGGGTGTGTAACAATATCCTTAAAGACATAAATGTTTTATAAGCTTGTAGCCCACTAGACCTGTAAATCTCAGGTAGTGTTTGAACTGTGTTGGTTGAAGGCTGCAGTGTAACATACAGGGACAGGGAAGATAATACACCTTACACATCGAAGAAACGGGCTTTCTCTGACTCACTGGGTCTTTCCGGTAGTTTGGTGTCTGTTGAAAACACTGTTTGGATGGGCTTTCCTTTCCTTATAACAAAAATAATGTTCCAACGCACGACTGATGGGCCAATCAGATATTTCAGATGAGATTGCGTTTTGTTTGGGTTTACTGTATGAACGTAGGTTGCACAAAGTCTGAGAGGACTTAGAGACAGTACAGAGACTTAGATTCTAGACTTAAACCTGAAAATGACCCACAGGCCAAAGATTCCAGCCTGATTACTGCTACTATGAACGGATTGAAAGTGATAATCAATCCTATCACAGTGATTCACGTTTTGTTCTTGTCTTTTCAACAGGCTTCACGTTGCAAATCACATTCTCTGTAAGTACTGCCGTTGTCTGTTACCTCATGTTTCTGAAAAGTCAGTAGTAGACATTCCAATGCTGTGACTCACTCAAAGTCTATAGTCCACGTTTGTGACACTGAATCTTAATCCAATGCCTTCTCTCTGGCACACATAGTTCATTCTGCCATGAATTAATAGACTCTTTTGCTAGTCGATACGGTAATAAAGTCTTAAATTACATTTCTACTGAAGTAATCCAGCTGTTGACAACATCATTCCAACGTAGAGCTGTAAACCTAACAATAATATTAAAGCTGAAAGCTGTGTTGTGCGCTTAAACACAGACATCATTTCACGTGGAGTGCGTGGTGTGCCCTGTGCCCACTATGTGGCGCTAAAGAACTAGGGCTGGAAAGAGGAATACATTAAAAATGATGATGCCTTCTCCTACCCCGGAGCAAACATTTAAAAAGTGAAGAGAATGTAGAGAAAAGTACAGAAGCAACAACACAAAAATGTATGACATGGTCATACATGGCCAACAATGTTTCTGTCAATAACCCTCCTCACTCTCTGATGAGGGGGGGGGGGGGGGTATTGATATGAAGTATCTCTTTATGCATAAAGTCACATATTCCTACCTCAGAACTGTGTGTCAGGCTTCACATTAATCAAACCTTTGAGTGTGTACTTGTTTATTAGAGGTGGCACAGTCATCTCAAATGGACAGAGGAGGGCAAGTTCAGTCAAGAAGAGAAAATCTGGTTCATATTGACACACTGAACCACTAAATCACTGTATCTGTGGGCACAGGGGAGTTACCACATTATTACCTATTATTAAGTATCTTTGCCACAGCATAACCGGAGTAACCACATGAAATAAAAATGAACTTTCCTCCTGTCTTCCAAGAAACCCAAGGCGTTCCCTCTGGTTACTGGCACTGGTTTTGACGTGGCACTCTTCAGTCACAGGTGAGCAGTTCCGTCGTATCATCGCCTCAACCACACACTGTTATCCTTGTCTTACAGGGAGATCGTTGTTGATCTAAATCATTTAAATGGGCATGAGTCATATCACAATGCCATGCTTCGTTGCACACAGAGAAAACACCAAACATATTATGTAATACAAAACAGCCGCTTTGAAGCTTCTTAACATTCAAATAACTATGTCAACATTTTTACTGGCGATTTAAATTCCTCTTTTTACTTTACACCACTGAAATATTCCATTTGACTGGGGAATACATCACTGTACAGAAGATAAAGACGCTTGTTTCACTTTAAGGCCCATGAATGAAATATGAGATAGAAAATGAGATATGAGATTAAACATGAGATACCTGTCCAGACACCCCAGACAGACAGACAGACAAACTGGCTGGTGAATAAAGCTATAGGAAGTTAAAGACAGACATGTTGGAGTGGCCAAAAACACCTACACACAAGTGACCTGTTTATTAGTCATTGTAACGTCACTTTCGATACTTTGACCTTTATCATGCAAATCATGAACACAGGCTGAAAGAGGAACTGAGCTTAGTCTAATACGTCATGAATGGGCAGCAAATAAATGAAGAGTGTTGAAATAACTCTTCACTCATCATATAGGTTTATTTCAGGTCGAATCATAAATGGTTGTTAATGGTTTTGGCTTGATTCAGTAATACTATCAATAAGACATTTGTCCTCTTCTTGATATCTTTAAAACATTTCTCCAAGATAACTTCTGTTCCATGGAAGGTTTCCCAGCATGCTATAATCCTTAACTCGTTGACTTTTCTTTTCCAGAAAGTGTTGCTCCGATTCAGCTGAGAGGGGAGGTCGGTGGAAAAGTGGCCTTTCACTGCCCCGTTGACAAACAAAGGTCATTGGCGTTTTTGTACTTTCAGAGGGGGGATGAATTTATAAATGGCTACCATGAATCAAAGAACTTACCACCAACATGGCCGAACACCATACTGGATTTGAACAAGACGACTGTGCACATGAACAGTTTGAACGTCTCACACAATGCTGCCTACCAGTGCCATCTCCGGTACCGCGACAATGTTGTTGCTACTATAGGATTTCACCTCACTGTCACAGGTATGAGTGTGTTAACATTTAAAATCACATTTGATTGTTTGATTTTCAGGCTGTATGCAGTTTCTATTTCAAACACTATACAATGAGGGAATACTAATGTATATACATAGAGAATTCAAAGATAGGCCCTCGTCGTGGTTGAAAAATATATTGATTGCTTAGACAAAATCATTATCTGCATCACCACTTATATCTGGTGGGGATATAATATTCCCTATATTAACAATTGGAATAACACAGGACAAGTCAAGTCTGAACACAGAAGTATGATTATTTGTTCTGGCCAGCTGAATAAACAGGACTCTCATTCATTCTCACTTATTCAAAGGTTATTTGTCCAACCTGTGACCTTGGCCTTAGGGAGGCTCCATGAAAACCCTTTGCATCCTCGTTTAAAAGTTGAATGGCACTTTAACTGGACACCAACTCACTGATCACCCTTTCTTCCTTCCAGCCAACTACAGCAAACCTGCACTGGTGGTGCAACACAGCAGTGAAAAGCACAATTCCAGTTGCCTCATCACGTGCACCTCACATGGCGGCTACCCGGACGCGGAGGTGAAGTGGCAAATACCGGAGAATTGCACGGTCTTGAACAACAGCAAATCGATCGATCGGGTCACCATGATGGTCAACCGATCCAGCACCGCAGAATGCAACTGCTTCGGTGGAGAGCTGACGTCCATCCGGTGCTCTGTGGGCAACGTCGCCTCAGACTCGTTCTCAGTCTGTGAGTAGCTCACTAAACTCAAAAAGACCAGTCCCGATTGTTTCTCCGCCAAACTCTATTTTGTGCTTTTAAACCCTGGGAAGGTTTTGGGAAGTGTGAAAGGCAACAGAGAGATTTTTAAGCTGAAAAAAAGAGCAGTGAAACAGGTGTGAGGATGGTAGTAGACACAGCTGTGCTTTGACTTTAAATTCCAACATCTGTAACATGGTAACATCATACCTGCAACACGTTGGTAACATGGCGTTAGGCAGGTAAAATGACTTAGTTTAGCATGTTAGCATTTGCTTACAACAAACAAAGTACAGCTGAGGCTGGTGGGGATATCATTAGTGTAGCAGGTATTTGACAAGTATTGGACCGACCAGATGATGGCACTAGAGGAGGAAAAGACACAAAAGGACATCCTCTGGGGACCATGCAGGTTCTGTCAATCAGTCCGGTTCAAATTGAGTTCAGTTACCCTGTACACTTACTGTATATGTTCTCAATACTCACGATACAATTTACTCATGGCGGGGTAATAATTGCTGGAAACTGCAGTGCCTAGCTCTTTTAGTTAATTGTTAACACTTCTAAAAGTGAAACTAAACGATTGTGATGTGCTGCTTTATATCTTCGGCAGGAACAAATGGGTTTGAGGCTGACAGCCACACCAGGGTGGAGAAAACATTGAGAGCACTAACGCATTGTCATTTTCTTTTTTTAATGAGATGTGTTGAAAATGAGGAAAATACTTATCTGTTTTTGATACTGATAAACGTTGTTCTCATCTGAAGGTACACCCATAGAGCAACCACATCATCAAAATCCATATATGACAGCAGTAGCCATCGCTCTCATTGCAGCACCGTTGAGTATTGCAGTGGCACTTCTGTTATGGTGGAAGTGCAGGAAACCACAGAGAGGTAAGGACAGATATAAGGATCGTCACAATACAGGTGTTCTACACACATCTGCATGTCTGTTTGCAAAAATACAACGATGCAAGTGTGAATGACTCGGTATAATAGACAAAAAACTCACAGCCATTTCTATGTTGGCTTACAGGAGCAGTGGCAGGAACTATAAGTCCAGTAGCTGGAGGAGAGCATGAGCTTGAGTAAGTGGATGTTTACAATTTATCCTTGGGATACTTTTTACATTTGTCAGTAATGTAAAAATGACACTGATAAGGAATTTCATGAACTGCAATGAAGAAATTAATTCATGAATTCCTAGTTTCCTCAGAAAACATCTGTAACTTCATCACATCAAAAATCAAAATCTTGTAACCACAGATTTTTTTGTTTTTTTCCCAGGGAGCTAGTGGTCCTCGCGCCCTGAGTGTTAAGTCGGTGAAGAGGAAGGCGTGCCTGTTGTTTAATTGAGCCATATCTAGAACTAAAGCAGTATCACTGAAATGTATGTTACATATGTGACTGACTGACTGCGTACGAGCCAGGAACGACCAAAGACTACAGCAGTCTGGCGACCACACGCTGTCACCGATCCACCAAAACACTTGACTTGTAGTGTTTAAGGAAGTACTCCTTATCAGTGAACTTTTACGGGGAATGATCAAAAACAAAAAGGACTTTCCCAATCGTTTGTGGTGAGATTGTTGCTGTCTCCGGGAAATCGGTCTCGGGGAAACACTTTCCTGCTCTGTGAGCAGTGAAAGCAAAAGCCCCCCCTCCCCCCAACAAAAAAAAAGTTTTATTTTACTTGTTTTATTTGTTTATATTATTGTTACAGTGACTCTATGCAGAAGTGGGATCTGTGACACATGTTGCAAGTTTCACTTTTGGACTGTCATTTTGTTGTTGCACTTTAAAATTGTATTAATTTAATGGCCATTGTAGAACAGTCAACATTATTAGTGTTCACTTATTATTTTTGAAATAATTGAAAGGTACTGTTGATCCCTAAATTTATCCAGATTTTTACTTGTTTTAGTTGTTTTTTTACTTTAGTGTTACGCTCTAATTAGGTTTACAATACTGTTTTAGTAAATTTGTTCACTACAGTACAGGAAGTGTTCTGCAAGCAATAGATTCCAGTATTCTAGGTAAGGTGCAATATTGAATATGAAAAAGCAAACAAATAAATTACATACTGTGTGTGGAATTGATATAATCGGTAGGATATATATTTTTTATACTTTGCAATTCTGACATTTTTTCCCTCAGGTGACTGTTTTCATATGAACTATTATTTATTTTTTCTTTATTTTTTCTTTCTCAATATAATTTAACCTGTTTACACAATTGTGTGTATCATTCATCCTTCCTCGCTGAGAAAGGATGTATAATACCCCAAATTAATTATTCTGAGTCAGAATTATCAAATAAAGGGCTGCTTTGTTTTTTTTTTTGTTTTTTTTTTGTGTTTCACATAATTTATAAATAAATCTAATTTTCATTATTTTGAACTCAAATATACAATATGTTCAAATTTGCCTTGTTAAGCACTTTGTGACTCATGTCTGTGAAAAGTTTTGCTTACTTAAATATAAAATATATTACACCTGTGTATTTTTTTTTTTTTTTATTGTACTGTAGGGGAATTACTTTCACACTTTCATTATGTGTTCAGAATATTGTGTTTGAACTGCTGCAACAGATTAAACCGTTTTAAAACTGGCCACTAGATGTCACACAAGCACCACAGAGTCAAGACGGATCTCCTGCTGCTGTCATGGCTGGTGTTGTGTGTTAAACATCTGAAGTCTCTAATATTAATGTACTGCATTATCTGGCTTGGAGAATGAAACGATACTAAGGGGAATTTAGAGCAATTAAGCACAATCCCTCTTTTTTTATCAGGGATAAATAAGAACTTTCTGACCTCAATATGTGCAAGGAGAAGGATGAGAAACAAGAGCAGGAAAGGGGAGAGGATTGTAGACTAGACAACATCAAAGGAGGGAGGAGAAGAGGTGCTCATATGAATGAATTGAGTCTACAAGAGAGGAGACAAGGGGATGTCCTGTCTAACATTATAGATGTACACATTGCAATAAACTGTCCTTCTGTATATACATCTCTGTCTCTTGCACCTAGTCTCCTTCACCTTCTTTGCACTTTTTATCACAGCATTCCTCTTCATCGCTCGCTTTCTCTCTGTCTCATGAGTCACAGTGACAGGCTGTCAGTCCTCCTCTCTGCCCCGTGTTTACATTGGGCAGCAGAGCAGCACCAGGCTGGTTGCACTTCAGGAATGTAACCCCCAAGGTCTCTGCCCACCCCCCCCCCCCCCCACATCTATCCTCTCCATATTTTTCTTTCCCTTCATCATTTAATTCCCTCGTTACATATATTCACTCCTTCCCTTTCTCCTCACGTTCCTTCGTCCATCATTTCCCTTCTACTCCTCTCCTCCCTCTAATTACCCCCCATGAGCTCCCCTCCTCTCCTTCTGCCACCTCTCTCTCCTCTCCTCTCACCCACGCTTTCTCTCCTTCGCTCCCCTTCTCCCTGGCTTTTCTTCCCCTATCCCCTCTTTCAAATGCAGAGAGCATTGTCCAAACTCACTCACACCCCCCATTCGCCTGTCATCATCCCCTCACCTCCCCACTCCCCTCCCCATCTCTCTGTCCTCCCTCCCTCATTCCTCCGCTGTCTAACCCAAACAAACCGGGGAGGACTTTCCTCTGTGGTGGCTGTGGGAGAAACACACCACATGTCAGACTCGGTTTAAACATAAACATTAGTCAATTTGAGGTACTGGAAAAGGATACGAGGCGCTTAAGTTCAACATGCGATAGAGCTACTATTCGGAAATCTTAACGCTAAAACTTACCACTGAATATACACTAAATCAGAGCAGAGAATTGTTCATTTTGTGTACATTATACAAAAATATATGTTTTGGAATGGGACAGCTGTGACAAAAAGAAAGATTATTTGTTCAAGGAACTGTGAAGAATACCTTGGATTTCAATTTGTATGTGAATTTTGTTGATAAAACTGTGAACTAACCTTGTGTAATGGAAAATACATGTTTTAGAGACAGAAACACCGGTATTTGATGGAATTAAGCACGCTAGAATGAAAGTATTTAACACATTATGGGTCAAGGCGGAGAAAGTAGATCTAATAATTAGGAACAATCTACGCACGCTCGCCCGGTTTACAGTGATGCAGCGGAGTGTGTAATCGCTGCTTATTGGAGGACCTTCGCAGTCAGAACAGTCCTGTGGCATTTCTCAGCGAGCGGCATGTGACCTCTGCAACACTGTGCTGTGTGGCGTCCATACCAGGGGATTTATAATCAGATTAATCTAGTTATGAAAGTCAACTAGATTAGTGTGTGTGTGTGTGGGGGGGCTGGAGCACAAGGCATTGATTCAAAGCGGGAGAGCGGAGCTGATCACCATGAGGGGGATTGGCGCAAGTTCTCAAAATAACACCGGGCATTTCACCGTCTCTGAACCTGAAAAGTGGATGTATGTGTGCAAAATATATTTTATTTTCAAAGTATGAGAAGACACTAATAACTTTAATCTATTTGTCCACGTTTTACAAAACCCTCTTAAATGTTTCGCCTCGTGATTTGAGGTTTAGCGGCGCCCCTTCGTGTGTAAACTCTCTCGCGGATACCTTTTGTACACGCGGGGAAGTCGGAAGAAATCAGAATGAGGCAGACGGAACGGAGACAGCGAGGGACCGAGCGGGTCAGGAGGTTCAGCTCTGGTGCTTCAGCTGAGTGATCATGTTGTTGCTGTCACTGCAGAAACCCTCTCCCTGACCTTCAGAGACAGGAGTGGTGACCTGGAAGCATTTATCACCTCTGTGCTTTCTGACCCCATGACCTGAGGCCTGAGATAGGGGAGAGAACACGAACACACCGGAGAGAAGAAGAGGAGATAAAGAAAGAAACAAAGTATTATTATAACTTTAGATAAGGAATTTGCATATTTCTGGTTGTAGAAATGAAAGGTTTATGAAACTGTTGGAAACCACTGTGGACTTTGTGAGTGTGCATCAATGGCAATATTTCTCTTGGTTAGAAGATGAGACAACGCCGCTGTATATGTGTGGTCCTGCTTTCGGTTGAGCCAAAAACCATCAGCAGAGACTTGAAAGAGAGAGAGAGAGAGAGAAGAGAGAGAGAGAGAGGATGTTTGCTGGAACGGCGCCCAATAGAACTATTAACACCTCTCTGTAATGGTGATACACCAAAGGCGTTTTTGGCCAAGGCTTTTTCAACTAGGCCCTGACCCAATACCTAAATTGTGTGTGCGTGTGTGTGTGTGTGTGTGTGTGTGCGCGCGCATTGACTGGAGTCACATCTCCTTTGAATATTTATAGAACTGCTTAAGATGTGACCTTTACTTTTGCACACCCTCCCACACACACACACACACACACACACACACTCAAGAGAACACCTTCACTTTTCGTACTGTGGCTGCGTGTGTGTGTAACTGTACAGTAGACATTGTTCTCAGACAGGGGATCACGCTGAAGCCCACTGTCCCGTGAGAGGATCATATGAGGGGAGCCAATGAGAAGACCAGACCACCATGAGAGATTGACTTAGATGCCCAGTTGGCTGCAGAAGGATGGCAGCCTCATGTTTCTGCAGAGACTGAACATCAAAGACCGTCAGAAGCGTGTTGTGAAAGACTAGTGACATCATGTCGTACTTTCTACAACATTATATGCCTTGCTACTTGTTGTTCCACAGTACTTTTCTACTACGACATTTCCATTTCACAGCCTACTTCCAGGATTCCACTTTGAAGGATTCCACTATGGTGAACTTATTTGGTTGCTGTGACATTTTCTGTTGCATTGCAAGCCACTGAACAGCCAGAAAGTCTTGGCTTGGTTGCCTTTTTTCTTCACGCACAATGTAGATTAAAGAGGCAGTGTGGTTTAGTTGGTTGGTGACAGGGAAATGATAATGAAAGATATGAATAATCCAGCGGGGGCCATGACTAAAACCTGGCTAATGTCTGGGTGGTTTCTTCCTCCAGTAAATCAGAGCCAAGACATAATGTTTCAATGTTGTTAGCAGATATGCAGTCTAGCCAGAAAATACTTAGAATATTAAAGTTGTGACACTGAAAGATGATTAAGTTGTTTGCTAAGTGTGTGCATGCGTGTTCATCAATGGATATGAAGTCTGCCAATGGCTGTTGCAACAGCAGTGTGACATTTATCAAAGTATTTTCTAATATCTTTTTCTTATCAGTTGCTGCGAGAAGAAATAAGTGTGGAGATGGGAAAATGTGAAAATTTAAAAAGTTATGGTGGGTGCTCAAAGTTGTAGATGAATGGGCCACAAGTGAAACAGGGAAAAGACATGAAGAAAAATGTCAAAACATGCTGTGCAAGCTGGGGATACTCGACACCAATAGTTCTCTACGGCAACCTTAAATATATCTCCACCCCCAGACATGGTGAGGGACTGGAAGAGGGAAAGGGTGCACAGACGCTAATGTCCCTGAAATACAGAGACAAATAAAGAATGTTTTGAGTGAGTTTTCCCACAGATTTTAATCAGAGCATGTGGAAGAGAAAAATTAAGGTGCGTGCATATGCATGTGTGTATTTGCGTGTGTAATAAGAGACACCTGAGACAGTCAGAAGGTCGTTCCTGGAGCCTGATCACATAGCTTTGATCATTTTCTCGTCGCCTCAGAAATAGACCAGCGAAGACAGAACGGCTACAAACGCTCCTCTTTATGTGTGTGTGTGTGTGTGTGTGTGTGTGTGTGTGTGTGTTTCCAAGGGAGAGTGCTGGCCCACCAGCCTGACAGAGAATCTGCACTTGTTTGCAGTGCACAAGCCTGTTTGCATGACTGCACTAATGCATTTGCACTCATACCTTTGTGTGGTGCTGCTTGCATTTGCAGGGTGAATGTGGCCATACACGTGCATGCAAATGTGTGTGTGTGTGTGTGTGTGTGTGTGTTTTCAAAAATCCAAAATATGATGCATGTTTACATCAGATAGTACCAACCCATTTCAACCAATAATATCATAATATTTATCTATCCTCAGCCCTGCACAGAGCTAGAGAAGGCGGTGAGCTCACCTTTTCTATGATCAAATCCCTTCCAACGCTATGTCCTGCCTGCCGTTTCACTCAGATATATGTCAAGGTACGGAAGCTAGCTACTCTTGAAATGCAGTTTTAAGTTGTCAAAACAACCAATTTGAGAGCTGACCTACTCCAGACATTATTACTCACAGTGTACATGCACATTGGCGAGCAACACTAAGCAACCAAACAGCAGGTTGGAGCCCCAAAGTGATACAATGTGTATGGGTTCAGGGAGACAGAGATCAAGGAAAAGGCTTTCGTGAGTGTATGATTACCTTCTTGGATGCCCCAGATGTGAAATGAGTTCAGAATAATCAGAATAATACCAATAATTCTTAGTTTGCTCGCATTCCTTACACATCATTACTTTGGAGCATGGCACAGCATCTATAAGCCATGGCATGCAGCACCAGGAGCATGTAATCTGACTTTTGGAAAGTTTGACTTAATTATATCTGAAGTAATAACTGTTGTAGTTACCTCAAAAGGAGCAGGACATAACATAAATCCGTTGATCAATTTCCATCACACTAACCATGGCTTTTGGTTCGTGTGGGCAGTGGTATTTTAACAAGTTTGCAAGGAGAACAAGTTTACAAGGAGCAGGAGTTGATGCCGTGGAAAGAGATGCCCTGCTCTGGGTTTGGTTTATTGAATTATGACTTCAGCAAACCTTGTAAGGCAAGGATATATCCAATGCAGGGTTCGAAGAAGGCCTTTTTGTATTTCATTTGCCCATAAAGCAGAGCACATGTATGGGAAATGACTCGCCCGGCAGGGCACCAACCACGGGGAATGAAAACCACCCAGCAGGCCAAAAATGATTAGTCTCCCCCTTTCAGAAAAGCAGCTAGCACCCACAAGAGAATTAAGTTGAGTGGAAACATTGGTGTGACCAACAACACTTGAAAAAAATCTATTATGATGGTTTATTCACAATTGAAAATACTAAAAAGGTAAGTATTATAAAAAAAAGCTGAGTGAAAGCTGTCCTAAAAAAACAACACTGTCCAAAGGAAACTCCCTTTTCATTTCGTTTCCGCTATATTTTCAAATCAGGCACATTGATTGCCTCCACGCGGCTCTCAACACGGTGATTGCTGCAGTGTTGCCAGATCAGATTGCCGGTTTCCAGCCCAATCGCATCTTAAAACCTGCCCAATTCGATAAAAAACACAACAGCTCAAATCATAACCTCGCCATAAACCTGCATAAAACCATTACATGTGCAATAAAACTTCACAATCATACAGAGCTTCATATCTGCATAAAAAAAAGTGACTTCATTGGCTGCTGAGGTAGACGCTCAATCTGCCCTGTAGCATCAGACTCAGACATGAGCATTACAGTCTCACTAGCTGCTAGTGCGGCTAGTCTTGCTGATATAGTGTGATTTGAGAGAAAGGGAGACAGAGAAGGGCTGACAAGGCATTGTGGATGAGGGCAACTTCCTTACCACACCCATCCTGTTACACCCTAATTACCCTATAGCTGCCCCCATGCTGTCTTTTTATCTCCCCTTCCCGAACGCGACTCGCCTTCCAGTCATCTAACACCATTGCAGCTGTCATGGAAAATATTCAAAATTATTTCCTGAGAAAAGTATATAAAAATGTTGGTTCAAACAGAAAGACAAAGCCTTCGTGCAGCCCTCCATGCGTATACAGACATGTGCTCAAAGCGCTTTTAAGGGAATCTTTTCTAGTGCTGGCAATCCCTGCTCACAATGACGCCGTTGGGCTGGTTATTAATCTGTGCGATCGTGCACGGCAACAACTCACCAGGTGTTAGACCAGATATGAGGTCCAAGGCAATGGGAAAGAGAATAATAAGATTTAGATTGATGCTTCCTCTGTGTGTTGTTCTGGTTTCAACCAAACATGGTCTTTGTCAGAGCTAACCTTGGCCTCATGAGGACTTTAGTCTTCTTTGGAGGAGTTGCACAGATAAAAAAGTTCATGCTTGAATAAATGCCCAGAAAAAAAAAGGAGTATCTGTGTTTGAAACTTTGCACTGAGACCATGTTTGGTTGCATTTCAAAAAACGCTGAGAGGGGCCCACAGGCGCCATCAATCCATGCTAAAGGTATTGCAGCATCTCATCTTTCTCAAAGCAGAACAGAGCATCAAGGGGGCTTGGCCCGACCCTCCCAACAGTTCCAGTGAGACGAATCTCTGGAAGCAGAATAGACATCGTTAAAGTGCATCACCGTGGGACGCGGCTCGGCCTCACCTTCCTGTTTCACAACCCCGAAAAATAGCTGCGAAAAGACGTACATTCGCAGAGACAAACGCACCCCGAACATGTAGACATTCACTCTGAGGCTGCAGGGGAAAAAAACAACACTGAACAGGCAGACACACAATCACGCTCCCAAGGGACTGGGTGTAAATCAAAAAGCATGTTGTATGCAAACAGACCAGGGGAAATCAGAAGCCCTGAGGACGGGGAGGAAGATTGCGATACAGAGAATTTATAACGAGAGAGTGGGGAATATCTACAATTTGTGTCTTCTCTTCTAAAATCAGATTTTTTTTTTTTTTTGCGGTTTGCTCCTGTGAGATCTTTTCCATCCACATCTGTTGAAACAGAAAAAGAGAGAAACTGCATTTCCAACGTGACTTCTTTAGATTTCAGTTAATGTATTTGGATGGGATTTACCAAGAAGTGCAGTTGATAGACTAGTCAGCGTTACGTTCAAATATGGGCTGCGTGGGACATTGAGAAGAAAACGGACTGCTGGCTTTTCAATTTATGGATTCATATTACAAATATGTAATGGACAAACAGTGGCCGTCATTGTCTCACGAACACAAACTTCACATTTTTAAGGTCAGTCGTCGTGTCTGGAGGTTATGGCATCAAAAGCTTTGTCAGCTCTGCTCTTCGTAGCCCAGTTTGAGGGCCCACTGCAGTGAATGTATCCAATATATTCTGTTCAAACTCATATTGCCTGTTATATTTTTTAAAATATGGACCCTTTTACTACGTTATCTGTATAATGTAACTACAATTTCCCTCCTTTCCTCAACATGCCCCCTTTGTTTTCATTATTTTATGTAGTCTAGCTTTTAGCTGTCATCTACTATACGTTATGAATGTCTTTTGTTTGTGAATTTCTATTTCTCCTGCCCCCCCCCCCCCCCCCCCCCCCACCCCACACACACACACACACACTAGAAACACCTCTCCTTGAGGCCATCAATTTGTTGTCAGTTATTGATCCTGTATCGTCAGAAGGAATAACAATAGAGACTTTTTTGACATTTGGATACAGAGATACATCAAATATACATCAAAGGGCCTCATTGATTCCAAGACTTGCAAGGAAAGATTGAGGGAGAAAAAAAGAAATAAACAAGTGAGTTTTTTTGTAGCATGATCCATAAACAGCGTCCAGCAAAACAGCCAGAGTGTCAGTGATAAATGAAAACTTTATTCACAAAGAAATGTATAAATTACCTGAAAAATATTGTCATGCAAAATCCTAGGTCTTTGCCGTGGTGCTATTGTTGTGATATGTTGTCTTGGTGATCTGGCTGGCGTTCCTGGAGGAGTGCTTTGTTTAAAAAAAATGCTCTTGTTGTAGGCAGGGATGCTCTGTTTGGCAAGGAAAAGTGCCCAAAGAGCCGAATGTGAACTAACTGGCAAAGGCAATGCCAACAGATAAGGACAATGTAAAAGAAATCCTTAAAATGTGCACAGAATGGACAGAATATGATTACATATTAAACACAGACATGAATTTGCTAGTGATGGGGAGAACACTGTTGTGTAGTCCCAATTATACACTCAAAGTCGATCTTACCCAGAAGCTTTATAAATCCACAGAATGACCAACCAAGCAGTACGCCGGGCCTGGAAAAAATCTGCTCAAAATACTGCAACAGCCAAGACACATTTTTACATGTTAAAAATATTAAAGAAGCCTGCCAAATTACAGTCATGAGAAAAAAGTGCCCTTCCAGGATTTTGATAGAAACCAAAGGCCGTCTTGGTCTTTTCCAAAAAAACCTTTTGCCTACATTTATGCCATTTTTAAACCGTAACACTGGGATAATGAGGACGTTACAGGACCTGGAGGCTGAGCCAAACCACTGAAAATGTATAATCAAACAGCAAAAATATTCATCGTCGATCGAAACTGACCAGTTTTCCCCAAAACCCTTAAAAGTGAATGCGTGGGTTTATGTGGGTTTCTGCTGTTTTCCTAAGTCATTTTTCGCCAGACCAAAAGGAGCTCAGAGCAGAGCGAAGCTGATGAAAGCCCGATCTCAGAATGACAAACACTTTTTCATGTTGTTTTTGGCGCTGCTCCTTAATAATAAGGAATAAATTGACTTGGGAGCATACGCAACTCCTCAGTCTGTCCGCCCCCTTGTCTATCCAAACTGCCCTCCTCCCCCCGCCTCCAACAATTACCCCCCTCCTTCCCGGCTCCCCCGCCCAGGCAACCCCCTTTGCCCTCTTGTATCCGGCCATTTAGCGTGACAATCCATTATTTTGATGGCTCCCAGAGAAAGAAAGAGAGAGACAAAGAGACAGAGAGACGGCGGCTACTTTGACTTCCAGACATGGGCCCCAATTTTTTCTTTTTTATATATCTCCGTCTTTCTTCTTCTGTTCTTCATCCTTGCCTTCGTCTCCGTACTTCCTCCGTTTATCTCCCGTTCATCCACTTTTTCCTCCTTCTATTTAGAGTTCCTCCCTCCTCAATTATTTCCCCTGCACCATCCCGCTCTCACCCCCTCTTACCCCCCTGTGCCTTTTTCTTTCATTCCCCCTTCCTCTCCCTCAAGACCCACTTTACCCCCCTTAACGCTTGCCCCTGCAACCACTCTACGCCCCTTCGACTTTTTGGCTCTGCGTTGCTTTGTTGCTGGCAGCCTTTAGGGAACCTGATAAGGCCCTAGAAAGGGAGGAGCCAGGGTTTAAAATGTTTCAAGTGGACCCCTCCGAACAGCCCCCACTTATATCAAGCGTACACCCACCCCACCCAAACATCCCCCCCAATCAGCGTTATGACACCCTGAGCACCCTCCACCTCCACTTCCTGACGCAACTGCACGGGGTGTTTTCCAACCCACCTCCGGGACTCCAGCCCACATACTCTGCATATGCATCCCGGAATGCTATTAAAGTAGAATTTCCATTCTCAACATCCTCTCCCACCCACCTCACAGTCCCTCTCTTTTATGTAACATCTACATTTGGGTATTTAGTTGAAACTCTTGTCCAAAGTGGATTAAAGTTAGATACAGGCAACACTCTGCTTATTGTGACCTTAACCAGATTTCCCCTACTTGTTTTATGGTAGTAATGACAGTAGGAATAACTTGATTAAGCCAGCCGGGTTACATGTTGATGTTTTGATTGGCGCGTGTCGTGCCCACAGCGTGCTCTGGTTACTGGTGTTGGGATTGCGTGTGTCACAAAAGGGCACGGTGTCAATCGGATGAAAAGCAGAAGAAGCAGCGGAACAATTCATCATGTGTGTGATAAGAAGACGCATTCATTACACTGTTGTCATGTCATAGCTATGCTGCACACATCGTCATAGAAACTATTTATTCAGTAAAAGTGTAGTTCCTATGAAAGGAAAACAATGACACTATTTCTGGAGACACATGGGCATTATTGAACGATTCCAATGGGACTGTTTTCATTGCTAAGGATCAAATCCAGCTCCTGGATTAATGAAATTATAATGCAAAAGGGGTGCAGAAATCCTTAGCACATAGTTTCATGACTTTAAGACAATGTGAGACTGAAAAGTGAAAGGAAAAAAAAAGTTAAAAACCCATTCCTTTCCTTTTAAACTGTTCTCACTCCTCATACAAAACAGTCAACCCCCTAAAAACTCTTACACTATTTCCCAATGGACTCTGTAAAATGTGTGTCAGGGCCTCAGAAGTGAAGCCAAGGCAAACACCTGGCACAGCGCAGCAATCTGCTACATTTCACCTTCTACCACAGAAATATGCACACCGGGAGTTCATACGCACGGACATTAACTCACACTACAGTGCAGTCTCAGTTTCTCACACACACACACACACACACACACACACACACACACACACAGCAGATGCTGTTAAACTTAGAAACATTCATACACACACACATACATTCACACACATATATGCACACACAGAGGCAAACGGTCGTTATAATGGAGAGAGAAACAAGTGAAATGTGGGCTACCCCCCCTTCTCTCTTTCTGTCCCTCTCCCTGGTGGTGTGTCATGTTTCGGGGGGATAATAGGTGTCACAGTGAGACCCCTTTGGTCTCAGCGCTCTGGGGGACTCTAATGACACACACACACACACACACACACACACTCACATTACTGTGCACGTATACACACGTGAGCACAAGCGGCTCATTCTCTGGACCATGGGAACCACTGATGACTCCCCACTCCTCTCACCTTTCCCTACCTCCATCAGTTTTTCTTTCTCTTTCCCTCCTTCACTTCCCCCCCTCTCTGCTTTTATCCCAAACACACCCGAATCACCGTTCCCTCAGATTATCAAACAAGTAGCCGACTATTGAAGTCCCTCCGTCTGTTTCTTTTTGTCTCTCTTGGTTTCGAACCTTCGTAACCTTTCCTTCAACATCGAGTCCAGATGTCATATTTAACACAGGCGGTATTGGGTCACCGCGCGGCAAGAGTAGCAATACATCTGACCCGTGAGACGACTCCTGGTACATAATGTGATCCGTTTGGAGAATCACCCACCGTCACCGCATCTGTAAAGTCGGACGGATCTAGATCATACAGGTTTTAAACCGTTCACCTGATTAGCCAAACATGTCAAAGCCGACAGTAAAATTGTTCACACCCTTCACCCAGTAGACCCCACGTACCAATAACTGTGAATTATTCACACATTCCTTCATTGACTCATTCATTCATGTTCAATAACTTTATCAATATGTCTGTCTGTCTACTATCAGTCTTCTCTTCACTTATTTTACTTATTTATTACACTTGTTCTGTTTTGCCTCATTACTTTTGAGCACAGTATTATATTTACTGAAAAACGGCCCCAGCTTAAAATGCAATTTCACAATTCTACATTATTATATTCAATAAAGGAGGCTCAGTTATATACTCATACTGGAAGGGTTTCAAAAACATCAAAATTAGACTATTGCAGCATTTTTTGTCTTCAGCAGCCCTTCAGGATGACAGACACATGATAAACTACCGTGACCTACCCCTGTATTAACTTTCATGTATTATATTACTCATCCACTTTGTCTTCCTTTCTAATAAGATGGGCAGTGGGACAACTGAGCACAGACACAAGGCAGAGTGGGTGGTGGGGGGGGGATACTGCAGGGTAGTAGTGTTGGAGGCTCTAAATCTGTTTATATAGCATTCTGTTTTATCTCTGTTGATAATGACTGACGTAAGCTTCTCATCTTTCACCTCCCAGACACCTCGGCCAGGTGAGCCTCCAGCCTCAACCAATCACCAGGTGGAATCCCAACAGACTCCGCCAATCCTTCCTTCATTCAATCATTATCTACTGGTCATCGAATCAGAGGAAATACTCATTAATTATCAGGTGATTTCTGTTTTGTTTCTCACTCGATACTGAATTCATTCATTCCAAATAGTTAATTCAAAAATAAGCACTTTACATTTTTTCTACGGGTCTCTCTGGACGATCATACATGGTTTGGTGTTTTGTTTCTCTAGAGAGACATAAAACCATTTAGGGACAAAGCAGAGGCAGAGACCAAATAAAAAGAGACACAAAGTAGCAGGACAGGGAGGGCAAGAAAGAAAGCTAGAAAAGGACAGAGGAACATGAGTAAAAAAGAAAAAAAAGTGCCCTTGAGCAAAAAGTACCTCTGAAACTAAAGTAATAATCTGGCTGTGAAATAACCGCTGGCTTCATCTTTCACCGAGACTTCTCAAATGACTCTTGTGGTATCATCCATTTCTCTGCATTTTGCAATGAACAACATCATGGATAAATGCTGCTGTTAGCTGAAGGGACTGCATCTAACTGCATAGTGGGGTTTTTTTTCAAATAAGGCACAGATTCGGCGATTATTCGATACAAAAAACATGTTTGTCAATTTGTCCTTTTTTCCAGCCGGCACACACATTTCACGCAACCACATACACAAATTCTTACCACAGTTATTAATATCTTAAGAGTGTTTACGACAGTTTACAATGTCACTCAACTCTAGTCTCACTGCTCCGTCTGTGTCTGTGTGCATGTTCATCATAGCAACGGCTGTTTTGCGTGCTAAACAAACCCCGATTGTTATTTTATAAACCGATGTCTTTTAATCTGAGCTCTGTGTGTGTGTGTGTGTGTGTGTGTGTGTGTGACTGGACATGTTCACACTTCTCTCCCTCCACCATCACATCATCATGACTTAACCCTGGAATCTCATCCAAAAGTTACAGGGAGATGCAACACGCTAAATATTTGGAATGGCAACGCGGGTCTCAAATCCAAGCTTTCACTTCAAAACCGGACGCCGAAAAAAGTTGATTTAAAGCAAAAGACCGAGTCTTGATCATGATATGACGCGCCCTGTCGTATTTTGACTGTCGAGACACTCAAACTGGATCGTACATCTGCACAACTTTGAGTCAGATTTTCTCCTTAAAATAACCAAACATGAATGCCAGTTTCATCTTCATACACTGTTCCTGACGTAAACCTTGAGGTTAACAGGCCGACTAAGCATTTTGACAGACGGGAATTATGCGAACATTCTCCTGGAAAAGATGTTGAACACGGCGTAAGAATGATGCCGACGCTGTTTAGAATTTATGTTTATTTATTGTATTTTTTCTACTCGTCGCCATAGGAGCCGAGGTCATTTCTTTGTGGTCGTGAATTGTTCCTGATAGCCCTGAGATTAGAGGACAAAACTCTTTTAAAAGTGCTTTCCAACATCAGCAGGCAAACTCAACACCGCTCCCAGAGCAAGCGTGACATCAGTCATGACAACCATGACTTCCCCTGTTTTTTTTTTTGTTTGGGGGGGGGGGGGGGGGGTCCTTACACTAGGCTTGTATGTGTAGGTCAAAATGAAAGACACCAGTACTCATACAAACCCTTCTTTCTGTATCTCATCCACTGACTTCATCTCACCATGACCCCTTAATGGCTGGATTGATCAGAGCTGCCTGCATTAGAGCGGATCATCTTTGCCAACCAAACTCCTGGCCTGGATAAAGACAAATAAACACGCAAAACATGATAGAAAACAATTTGGAAACATTGTAGATGGAAAGACATAAAGATGGAGGTCAATAATAAATCAGCTCAGGGTGACCGTAAACCCAAAGAAAGTATTTTGTACAGTGAGACGCATTAAATTGAAAGGTTCCCCCCCACACTCCCATCTTTCCCCTTCTGCTTTAATTTCCTCCATGTCAACCTTTCAATCATTTTCTCCCAAACCCTCACCCTAAACAGGACCAGGACCTGCTGACCTGCCCCCTGACCCCTCTGCTGATCACCACCCCCCCTCGCTGTATGTTGCCATGGTGAGGCCAGAGGATTAGTTGCTATGGAAATAGTAGCCACTCTTGTCCTTCTGCTTTTGTTTTTCTTAGATCTTGAGAGTAGCAGCGACTATTTAACTTTGTAGTTCGAGAGATGAAAACTTTGAGTTATTGGGGAACAGGAATGCTTGCACAAGTGTGTGTGTGTGTGTGTGTGTGTGTGTGTGTGTGTGTGTGTGTAGGACAGGGGAGTATGGAGGGGTAACCTATGATCCCTGGATTCCTGTAGTCCCACTAGAAGCCTAATCATTCCCAGCAGAAATAATTGGAACACTAATACAGATTCTCTCTCTCCCTCTCTCTCTCCCTCTCCCTCTCTCTTCCTCTCTCTGTAATTTAATGTTTTTCATTAGAACATATACTCCCACATTCATGCAGCAAATTTTTGACACGACCTCCGCAGACTCACATAGTAATACTTACTCACACATAGTATAAATTGGCTCAAGACAGATTGACCCTGTACACTTGGGAGAATTTATCAGTTGGAGGGGAGCGGAGGGGAGGTGAGAACATGTATATTTTTCCATCATATTTCTTTGACAATCTCAAGTGAACTTTCAACCTTTTTCAAGACATAAACATTTTTTTTTTTTTTAAATGTCAACTGATGTCGTGCTCAGGGCTGAAGCAAATGTCAACTGATGTCGTGCTCATGGCTGAAGCAAATCATTTGTTCTAATCTAACGGTGCTTCTAAACCGCGGTTTTTTCTTCCCAATTGTCTTGCAATATAGATTCATAACTACACTTACTGTGTATTTTGGCTCCAAACACTGCCAAACCGGCCGACCTACACTCAATGCTGCGCCTGAACGCACCCTGTGTAGACTTAAAACAACATAGTAAGCACAGTGTGTTTTTTTTTTGTGAAAATATAGATTGCCTGAGGAAAAAAAAAACGGTTTCCATTCGTGAGCTCGTCTGCACTGGTGGGGGCACCACCTAAAAACTGGCAGAATAATCCGTCATAAGGCCAAAGTTCAGCTCTAAGGTGTCCAATGAGCCGAACACCACATACATATACTAACACACATGTGCTCATGCATGTACTTAATAAAAGGTAACAGAGAAGGAGTCTGAGTCTTATATAAAAACACGCACACACATAATCTTGGCCCACAAATCATGTTATTTTCAGGAGAGGCGATGTGATTGTGGGTAAACGAGAGGCTTTAACCAGAGGCGAGAAGCTAAGCGAACTTGGATAAGTATGAGAAACACTCATACAGGATCATAAAGCACAACCATATGGTGGTCAAACATGGTGTGAGGAAACTTCTGAATGTTTTACGGTAGTTGACACCATTACAAGACATCAGTGTCAAGCAGCTGTCATCTTCTTGGACAGAACGACCACTGAGTGAGGCCCAGGCTTCCACAATTACACCAGGATTTGATGAAGAGCTCGAAACAGAAAACAGAAACAGAGCAACAAGAGGGAAAAAGACTTTCTTTGCCAACATGGACATATGGTATGTAGCCGAGGAAGAAAATACGCACAGTATATTCTTGATTTGCCATCTGGGAAATGTCTCACACACTGTCCACTCTGTAGCAAAACAGGGAGCGAGAACGGAAGGGAAGCAAAAAAACAAACAAAAGAAAAAACAAAGCATGAGGTCAAAAGCTTTTAAGTGGCTAGTGGCGAGGTCAAAGGTTAAAACCAAAGTGCATCCTGTCAACAAATAGCTGAGGTGGATGTTATCTGCCCATCAAACAGGTTTGCAGCCCGTTTAGAATAACCATTCCATTGTATTGTATTATCTTCTATGTAGAGCTCTCCGTCTCTTATACAATAAAAAACCCTGCACTTTAAAGCAATATGATAGGATTATAAAAAGTTTGTTTTTTGTTCAAGTATTACATGTTGTTCACAGGTTTTTGTTTAAACTATGCACTTAAAAAAGGACAAAAACAGAAATGTCTTTATATCCCGCGCACACGGTGTACTGTGTCGTTTTAAAGGGTTTGAATACGTCTGTAATGAGAGCCGCCTTCCATTCATCTCACCGGTGAAAAACAACGAGTAGATTACGTAACATTGTGTGTGAGATTTGTAGGTTTTATGACATCTGTTTATGCAGTGTCATTGAGGGGGGGATGACACGACAGAAAGAAGGGGGGCTGGAGAAAGGAGAGGATGACAGAGATAGACCACAAGAGGGCTCTATGTCTGTCACAGATAGTAGACGAACACACACACACACACACACACACTATGCCCTTCTCCAATGCTACAAAGCTTTCCTCATCAAACACATGTAATGCCAGCTGAACAAGAGGCCCGACGAATCAACTCGGAGGTAGGTGTAATCGGTCTGATCCAGGCCCACTAATAGAGTGCCAGGAATCACTGGATTAACATGACAAAGACGTCCTCTGATCCTCAAAGAAAGACCAGATAGGAAAGTAGTAATCCTCAAACAGCTCACATTAAACCAGGCGACCACAGAGATGTTACATTTGTGTTATCCATGGGCCTGCAACTTTGGGTTCAAATGAGGGCACTTTTTATCTCTCATATTGAAGATGACATCGTTTTCTAGGTACTAAAAATGTCCAGCCATTTTTTTTGTTGTTGTTGTTTTTATAGCTTTCACAGGGAATTAATGAAGTTGTGGCAGTGTTATCTAAGTGGCTAATGTTAAACTCTTTCCAGGGCCGGATAGTAAGTTATCCATCAAATATGTCCATGCAGAACATGTGAAGGCAGGTAACATGAAGCAGCAAAACAAAGGATTAAATGCTTAATGTATCCATAGCAAGAAATACATTCACAGCATAATTCATCATTATTCACTGCTGTTTTTTGCCGCTCTGTCATTATGATTGAGTGTGTGTCACTGACTTACTTGTGGAGCTTAAAATACCACATACACATACACACACACACAGGAATCTAAAACTGCACACTATGAATTGACAAAACTTTGAAATCCCCCAAATTATATTTGATTACATAAAGACATATTGAAAAAAAATTGCTCACAGCCTCCACACACTCTCAGAGGTCATGCTGTACGCAACATGCACTTACGTGATGCTGGCTGGATTTGGTTCATTTTATCGTCTTTGTAACGGAGTCTACATTTTTGCGCCGACATTGGATCTCTGCATTTTGGAATAAGAGGCAGAACGGTCAGCCTTGTTAAAAGTGATGACAAGCTGAAAGGAGCAATAGAGGGGCAGAAATCAAGAGAGAGAGGGAGGGAGAGAACCGGAGAGAAAGTAGACGAGAGAGTGAAAGCAAGAGAGGACCAAGAGCGAGACAGAGGTCTGTTTTTATTGGACCGCTTCTGGAAGCAACAAATGTTCCCTTAAATTTACAGGGGAAAATTCTCCCACAAAGATTTTTTACAGACTGAAGCGCGGAATAAAAAGAGAAGAGGAGAAACCGAGAAGGCGAAGGGACGACCTCTGACCTTTGTATGAGTAGCCATTTGCGGTGCCAAACCCACTTGTGTTGAAATAAGGCCTCAGCATAGGCCGTTTTTATAGTGACAGCTTGGAAATGAGCAGAAGTCCAGTTATGACTCTTGGAGCGCTGCTTCGTTACCACAGCAGTGGTTCAACATTTCATCTTTCATTATCTCAAGGAGCTATTGGGGGGTGGAGTGGCAGCCGGGATGGCCAGTGGAACAACACAGGCATGAAGATGATGTTCCCCCTCAGGAGTCGTCAGAATATTTTCACATGAAAAATTGCTCGCAGCGACATCTTGCAAGCAATTTCCCATGGTGCATCAATTTTGGTGGTCTACCTACGCTCTTCTTTTCTTTGTCTCCACAATTACAAAAAAGAGACATCCCCATCCCCATCTCCTCAAAGGTCAGGGGACAAGTGTGTTTCTCCAGCGTCCACCCTCCTCGTTTCAGCTCGTCCCTCATCCCTCCAACATTGAGTTCCCCAGGGGACAGGTGTGTCGCTCCCCCCCGTTCCTCTCTATACACCCCTCCATGGCGCAAAGGGACAGGTGTGTGGTGCTCTGGCCTTGCAGTGACCTCCTTACCTGGGGGGTAGTCAGGGGTCTCCCTCCCTCTTCCTGCCATTCTTTTCTTCCTGCACCTATAGGCCCAGCCTTCCACCTGCTTCTAAGGAGGCCGTTTGGATCTGGATCTGATGGGGGTAAACAAGAGAGGAGAGGGGGCGATTACTGGGGTAAAAGTTCGAGAATGAAAGAAGAAGAAATGCAAAAGGAGTCACACATCTCCCGAGAGTGAATGCACCGAGTGTGTGAGTGAATAACAGAGCAGAGTCAGAGAGAGTGAGACAGACATGTGATACGCCACAGCCTACCAGTTTTCTTTGTGCCTCCCCTCCAGCGACTGACAGACAGGACAATAGCACCTGGCACTGCTCCTTCTCTCCCTCTCCATCGCCCCTCCCCCTCCTTTTCTCCTCATCTTATGCTCTCCGTCCCCCCCGGTTACCTCCATGCGTGCTCCCTTGCACCGGGCGGAAGGTTTTTTTTTTTTTAAATAAAGCCAACAAAACCTCATAATCATGTGTTTTGGACTGTGAACCATGGGGGGGAAAAACACTGCATGCGGAGCATTGTGGTGGCCGTGTGGCGAGGGAGCAAAACATTTATTTACAAAACTCACAAACACTTAAGTCTACACGCACAAGCCAGGTGTGTAAAAAGCTAATGAGGTATGCTAATTCCATATTGCTGACAGTTGCGTTTACTCAGCTGTTACCACCACCTTTGTTGTTTGAGGTTCAGCTATGCAAATTAGGGGCTAACAATTATTTGAAATAATCTGCTGTTGATTAACATAATTAATCAATTAATTGTTTGGTATATGAAAGAAAAAAAAGGTAAAAATGTTTTTTTTTTAAAAATGCACATCTCATTTGACCCCAAAATGAGTATTGATAAGCTGTAAACGTTTGGCTTTTTGTCTTAATAGCAATGCATTTCCTACCATTGCTATGCGGACGATATCCAGCTATATCTATCCTTTAAACCAGAGAACTTAGAAAAAATAAATGTCCTCCTCGAATGCATAGCCACCATTAAGAACTGGATGGCAGGCAACTCCCTCCAGCTAAACCCAGAAAAAACTGAGGTCCTCATTGTTGCTGCTGATCCCATCGTAGCCAAGGTGACTGCCCACATGGGGGCCTTAACCTGCCTCATCCGCTCCAGCCTGAGAAACCTCAGCGTTTTATTTGATCAAAACATGCTCCTGGATAAACACATCAAAACCCTATCCCGCACCTGCTTCTTCCATCTCAGAAATATTGCTAAACTCAGAACCATGGTATCCCACTCAGAACTCGAACTGGCCGTCCACGCCTTCATCTCATCCAGACTCGATTACTGTAACTCACTGTTTACCTGCCTCAATAAATCCTCTCTGGACCGTCTACAACTAATACAGAACGCTGCCGCTAGGCTGCTAACTCGCTCACAGAAGTCCTGCCATATCACTCCTATCCTCCGCGCCCTACACTGGCTCCCCATAGCTTTCAGATTCCAATTTAAAATACTGGTAACCACCTTCAATGCCCTACATGGGTCTGCCCCGGCCTACATCTCCGACCTCCTCCAGCCCTACTCCACCAGCCGGTCCCTAAGGTCCTCCGACCAGGGGCTCCTCGCTCTTCCCCGAACCAACCTCAAAACTAAAGGGGACCGAGCCTTTCGTTCAGTGGCCCCCAGACTCTGGAACGCACTTCCCGCAGACTTGAGAGCCTCTGCGTCGCATGAAACTTTCAGGGCGCAGCTAAAAACCTACCTGTTTCGACAGGCCTTTGAACCGCAGGGCAGTTAATTACTGTTGTTGTTTTATTCTTAGCTGCTCTTCATCTTTGTATACACCGTTTGTCTTATTATGTTTTGTGAAAGCACTTTGCTGTGTGGTTTTATCATGTTTCGTGAAGCACTTTGCTGTGTGGTTTTTATTATGTTTTGTGAAGCACTTTGTGACTCTGTGCTGTGAAAAGTGCTATATAAATAAAGAATTATTATTATTATTATTATTAATACATGTATTCCATGATGAATTTGCCAACTTTCCTTTTGACTGCCTTATTCGGCTCTTCAGATATGAGCTCTCTGTTCCCTTGATAGCAACGCTTTCCCATTTAATAATGGCATCCCTTTCTCCAGTGACCACCTTCTGCCTGCACTTTGGACTTTCCAGTTCCTAAAAGTCACATCCCAAGTGTCCGACATCGTTGGAAAATGCATTGTACAAACTAGTTTGCTCGAAATATTTAAAAGCATTTATTTTATTTCTCTATATTTTTCTCCTCTCTTTCTCACCTGGCTGTCTCTCTCCCTCTCTCTCTGAACTCTTCACCCCGTGGTTGGACTCTTGTCTCTGCTTCCCCATGCAGGAGCACACAAAGGCTCATTCACACACTCATACACCTGCCCTGTTTTCAGACACACACCCGCACATATTACTTCAATTGAGGTCAGACGGACCTTAAGGCATTTTTTTTACAGTCTTGTTAATATATGATATAGTGAAATAGGTGTGATCTAAATACTACATGTGCTGTAATACTTGAAGTACCATATAGCAGCAAAGAAATACTTTCAAATACTGAGGAAGGAATAATGTGTAGCGAGTGGAAAGCTAGGTATGGAAGGGCCCCTTTCCACACTAACACTCCTGAGACCTATCCATTGTCCAGCCAACATCCTCTTTGTGTGTATCTGTGTGTGTGTGTGTGTGTGTGTGTGTGTGCGTGTGTGTGTGTAACAGGATGTCCCCGACATCTCTGAAAAGCAACTTTACCTCCCTCCACGCCCTGCACACCCATTCCTGTGCATTGTTTCCTACAGAGAAGCAAGACGGAGAGAGGAGTCCGTGTGTGTGTGTGTGTGTGTGTGTGTGTGTGTGGTGTGTGTGTGTGTGTGTTTGAGAGAGAGAGATACAGAAACAAAGCGTGGTAGTAAATAGGTGGGCATATAAAGGAGAAATAAGGAGTGCACATGGGAGATATTATTGTGCAGCAGAATGCAAGTTTTTCTAAGACCCTGTCAGACGGGCAGACTGGGGGGGGGGGGGTAGTCGGCCAGAGATGACAAAGGGACTGAAAGGAGGAGAGGAGAGATGGAGGGATAATGGATGATAATGTGAGAAACAGGAGAGGAGCCAGTGAAAGAGATTATCTGATCTGACCGCTCTCCGCGCAGCAAAGACGCAGTGGACACACACACACAAAAAAACACACACACAAAAACACGCACACACAGGCCAAACAGGAAAACACTTGCAGGCTCTCTGGCCTTTGCTTCCCCTTTGTCCAGCAACACTTTGCCTTACTTTACTTAACTGTTGCTCAATTACAGCCAAGAGGAGGTGAGAAGCCAAATTCTAGTCAGCATGTTGCATGAGCACCAGGATGCCTCATCCTTGTTTTCATGGCACGAACCACATTCCTCACATTTGGGACGGACCTTTGGAGCCTGTTTTGGGATATAAACCAATCACATTTTGTCAAACAAACTGTAGGATCCAGGGGACGTTAAACATAGTATTATTGAAAAAGATATAATCTGTGAATGTTCAATAGCACAATCATGCAAAAAGCTAAGTAGGTGTTTGGCAGGCTAGCCTGCTGATCCCACTGAACAGCAATGTGCTTCCACATTTCCTTAGTTAGACGAGAAGATTGTTACCACTCTCACGTCTGTGGGGAACTCCAGTCTGCTAGCTTAGCTTAGCATAAAGAGTGGAAACAACTAGCCTAAAAGGTAAGAAAACCATCTGCCTGCACCTCTACAGCTCAGCTTTGCTAACTCCTTTTAAATTGCAGTATTTCTGCTCAGTTGCAGATAAAGATTACATCATACCTAAAACGACACACCGGTTCTCTTGGTTCAAGTCTTGTGTTTGTTCGGCTTGACCACCTCTCCTCCCTCCCACCCTGTGTGTGGGGTTTTTTTGGGGTCTTTATACTATTTGAATACATTGGCGAAATGCTGTCTCTGAGCGTCCAGCCACTTGGTTTACAGTGTAGTTACTAAAGGATGTCTTCTAAGGTTTAGGATGTCTTCTGAGGTTTAAGGATGTCTTCTGAGGTTCAGGGATGTCTTCTGAGTACACCCACACGGAAAGATCACCTTGAGATCAGAGTCCTGGTTGGTCTGTTTCTGTGGGATTCTGGGTGCTTGCCCAACTGTTCTGCCTGACTGTGTTTTGACTGACTGTTAACACTTCAGTTCAGTGTATTGGGCCGCACAATCTAATGCATCTCACTGCATCAGGTGAGTCACAAAAACTGAGTGTTTAAGATTATACAATTTCAGATTTTCTCATATGCTATAACTCCGTGGGCTGAGTTGACCTGGGAACTTTTGGGGAAACACGCCACAGAGGGGGAGAGGGGGCAGAGGTTGGCTAAAATAGGGACATACCATCGTAATTTGACCATGAGAACGTTTCTATCTCTGCTACAGTGTACACTTGACTGTTTGGGTTGCTGAGCTATTTTGTGCGTAATTGCGAGCGTAGACACGGTGTGTGTGTGTTAAAGCATGTGCATGTGTGTGGGCCGTGTGTGTGTGTGCTTAATCCACAGACAATAAGGGATGTGTATTATCATTCTTGAGCTTTAGCCTTGATGACAGAAATGCTTTTCTATTAAACTACCCTGCCCTCTTTGTCTCTCTTCTTTCTTGCCTTCTCCCTTTACCAGGTTACTCAGCCATCAATCACACCTCTCCATCTTTCTCCGTCCCGGTTCCCTCCATACTACCTCCCCTAGCACTGTACCCATCTAATTTCCCTCTCCTCCTGCTTATCCCCGTCCTCTCTTTCTCTGTCTCGCTGTACATTTTCAGGCCTTTCACGTGTATGTGTTGACAGCCCCAACGAGGTGGTCCATTGGCAGACATCTCAAAAATGTACCTGTGCAATTACTCCTATGTAGACACAGAAACACAACGCGGCAACGGAGAGAGAGAGAGAAAAGAAATTCAAATTCCATGACGGAGAAACATGTATTTAAAGTTTCAACACTTAACACTTAGGTGCTCTAAAAGTCAGACCAGGCACAGACAGTGTAACATATACCTGCGCTTCACACACACATGCTTCCACAAGTAAGAGTTATACTTGGAGATACACTTGGGTGGTATGATGATTGACTGAGCCCCCCCCGAATCTGACTGCATGTGTTTTTAGTTGCGTGTACGTGGTTGGTGAAGGCGAATAAAATCTCACAAAAGAGCGCTGCTTGTATGCTGATGGAGTGTACGTTGTCACATTATCCGCCTGTGTGTGGAACTGTGTGTGTGTTTGTGTGTCATGACATGAAGTCCAGCCTTTAAGCGATTTGAGGAAGGTTTGTAGTGTCAACTGACACAAAACAAAAGGAAAAGACTGCATCCAGCGGAAGTGTGTGTGTGTGTGTGTGTGTGTGTGTGTGTGTGTGTGTGTGTGTGTGTGTGTAACAGAGACAGAGGATATCATATACAGCCTTTCAAGAACAGACCATTGTCTGTCAGGGAGGTTTATATTGTCAGCTGTGCCAAAATAACAGAACGGGACATCCCAACGGAAGTGTGTGTGTATGTGTGTATGTGTGTGTGTGTGTGTGTGTGTGTGTGTGTGTGTGTGTGTGTGTGTGTGTGTGTGTGTGAGCTTGTGCGTAGGCAGCTTAGTGTGACAGTAGAATCACATGCTTGTATACCTAGCAACATGAATGTGAATGAAGATTGCAAACGTAGCACATTGGATGGTTGATGGTGTTGCTGTGCGGTAAATCTGTGCATTTTCTGTTGTGTTTGGATTTGGATAACTTAAGCAATCATAGCTTATTAGCTTTGTTCACGGAGTGATTTGAAGATGATTAAAAGACGGGAGCTCAAGGTATAAATACATATTTTACTACTGCGTGAAGTTATCGTCCCATTAGTGACCCACCGAATTGTCTTGTTCACCGGCAATAAAGAATTAATGCATAGCGACGTGGCTTTTATCGTCCTGCAATAACCCTTTACCGAATGAAATGATGGACAATCATGAAATCAAAATATGACGGGGGAGTACACAGCCAGAGAAATAAGAACGTTAGAGTGCTACAGTGTTGACTTTGTTAAGACACAAGGTTTCATTCCACTAAATATTACATGCTTTTATTATTTTCTCAGCTGTTGCAGCTGAAGTTATGAACATAGTTTAAGGCCGGCCGATATGTATCTTGGCTCTGACATGAGACAGAATTTGCTGCGGCGCTTTTAGATGGAAAGCTACCATGAAAGTGAGCCCGATGGAGTCAGAGAAAAAAAATCGTTAGAGCTTTGAGGAAGGCGAGAAGCCCTCCACCCATGACAATAGGAGCAGAGGAGCAGCGAGCCGTTTTAATTGCCTGAAGCACTCCTTCATGCTCTGAACATCAGACCGCCATATCCACCATTTCAATCAGCACGCTCTCTTTTCACCGTTCCCCTCGTTCACTCTGTGCCTCACCCATTTCTGTAACTCCCCCTCTTCGTTTGGCCCTCCCCCCGCCGCTCTTAACTAGCTCTGTAATTCTTTGGCTTTTAGGCCTTTATTCCTTTCAGCCCCCCCTGTGAAACCAGCAAACTAATTCATCTCCAGACAAATTGCCAATCAGCTGCGGACAAAGAGAAGAGGAGAAAAGGGACTGGTCCTCAATAGAGCTGATCGCTGTTTTACTAAACGTTCCTTCAGAGGAGGAGGGGAGGGGGACGGAAGAAGGGGAGAGTGCCTTTAAATCGGTGTTTGTCTGTGCGTCCGTGGGGTGTGGATAATTTCGGACGGTGGGGGTATTTGCGACTGCGTGTGTGTGTGTGTCCATTAAGACGGTGTGTGTCCTCACGTCCCTCCTGCCAGGGTTCACCACGTTCTGTATGAGGAGGTTAACGACCCTGCCGTCCAATCACATTCTCCTGTCAGGGCCCCGTCGCCAACAGCAACAGGTGGTCTGGCCAATTGGTGCCCTGCAGAGCGGAAAAGTAGGGGGAGAAAGAGATGAGAGGATGAAGGATGGAGAAGGAGTGAATGGAACAGACTGGATCATTAGAGCACAGTCCTCCCATAATAATTTACTCTTAGTTCACTTTTATGCACGGGCCTGTCGTCCAGGTTCTTAAACGTCTGCGTTTGGCTCATTAAGTACATCCAGTAGGCACCGATGCAGACCTGCAGCCTGCAAGAACACAACATATGTGGAAAAACACACTTTTGTTTCAGTGCCACAGTTTCCTACTCACGAGCTAGCTTGTGATGAATGACACGCCCAAATTAAGTCCCCACCGTGTACACTGATCAGATTTGAAATGCCAAGACCGCACCCAACACAAAAAAATAAAAAATAAAAATAAAAAATGAATGTTGCTAACCTGAGACAATTCTCAACCCTCATTTCTCCAATTCCACTTTCCCTACCCTGGATCTGGAAGGCACACATGAGCCAAAGCATGGCTTACATTTCATCCTCCGGTGCCAAAATACAGTCGAGCATTCTTAAATGACTTCAGCTATTCATTATTAAGTTACATGAATGGGAGTAATCTAAGGTTTTATGCATCTACAAGTCTTGTATCATAACATGATTTCTTCATGTCTGACGCTCAAGAAGGGACAAACCGTGCACTTCAGTGAACAGATTATCGTTGGCTACTTCTGAAAGCTCTTTCAGGCGACACGGCTACATTATTGGCTGTAGAAACCTGATGCGTTGCCTATGTAAGTATTATTCGCCGATCCAAATAGGTTTCTATGAGAGAACACATGCGTGACAAAGTCTTCAGACGGGGGAACGCATTTGATCGGATCATTATTTGTAGCAGCTGTGCGACTATAAACACAACATGACCAAAACGAAGCCGACGCCACAGCGAACCGGCCTGCAGTGGCGTGTTTATAACTTGTGCCGGTTTCGCTTAAAACATGTAACGGGACACGGTCGGATATTGCGGAGCAGCTGCATGTCAGAGTGGATTTGTCCAGAGATCCGGTCGCTTGTGTGGATACAAACACAACGAATGCAACAGGGAAGCACAGGAAGAACATGCAAGAAAAAAGATGGCGGAGAGCAGGGGGGCAGGAAAGGAAAGGGTGGCGCAGCGACAAGTTTAATAGCTCTGGTCTGTCGGTTAATGATCACAGTGATCTCTCGCTCCGTTACCCTTTTTCCCCTTGTCCTCCCTCCCTCAAACGCTCCCTCTCTTTAGCCACTAATTAAACAGCTAACAGGCTCGTAAAATAAGAAGGGGAAGACAAAAGGGGAAGGAGAAAGGCGGCATTAGTCTGGGCTGAGTGCCCCTGTCTCGTTAGATAGACAGGGGCGACTAAGAGTGAGGGAGTCCGTTTGATCATTAACTCCGTTAGCCAGACGTGGCTATAAAACCTGTCACCCCTCCTCTCCTTTTTGTGTACTCATTCACAATTATTGAGCCCCGCCGTGTCTGCCAGTCCCTTGAACTCGTCTATCTAGTCAGTCTTCTCAAACGGTGACAATAAGGTTTACAATTCATATCAGCTCCTGGTTTCTGTTCACACACGGGGGGAAAAAAAAGAAACCACACACACCATCCACGCCCCTGCCTCTATACAGACACAGGAAGGATATAGGAGAAGGCAGGGTAGGGTATCACTGCCATGAGTTTAGCATTGTGTTTAATATAACAGACTGTCCAACAGGGAGGAGATGTGCTCCTTTAGATGGTTGTACATTACACACAAACGAAGAATAAAGGCGAGGAAGGACATTGGTGCAAAGGTGGAAAGGAAAAGGGGCGCGTTAAGGCCGAGAGAAGAGAGAAAATTGAGATTTTAACCAGCTTTTACAGGTAATGAATACAGTATCAGCCAAATCAGAGGGAAGGTATGGAGGAAAGAGGGCAGGATACAGAGAGACTGAGATATAGAGGAAGGAAAGAGGGATTTGGGCCTGTTTCCCAAATGTGATTAAATGTAGGAAACCGGGCAGACTGAATGTAGACCCCAGAGCTCCTGCTCTCACCATTAACCCCCTACTAACTCTCTCTCTGTGTAAGTTTGTCTATACGAGGTAGAGCACTCTCAGAGGAGCAATATAGTGCTCTCGTTCCCCAAACCCCTTTACTGTGTCTGCAATACATATCCCATCGCTAGAACCAAATCCAATTTAGATCAATACTCACATATGCTTTCCTGATCATCTTCCATGCATTGATTCTACGTTCGCACACTGAAGTCAACTCAGTGGAAATGAGTCCGGAGTTTTTCCACTCAACTCTGTAGACGTTTTAGGTCTGTGGAACACGGCTGTGGAGGACGATAATGCAAAGGGAAGATGCTCAGTCGAGGAATCAAGGAACTCTCCTTCATTTCCCATAATGCAACTGCTATCTCTTGTTACTCCATGCCGTGTAAAAGATTGCAACACACTCTGAACCCATTTGTATTTGTCTAATGTTGCTCTTTGTTAGTAAAATACTCTCTGACAGACTTTTCCATGTTAGTCACTGGTCATCCAGGATCATCTTTCGTTTTCTCTCTTTTGGTCTCAGTGGTTCTCTAATAATCTCTGGTTCTTCCACACATCTCATTCTCTGTAACTTTGTAAGCTTCACTGAACAACAACGACGTGCCAATCAGCACTTGTGTATCAGTTTTAATCCCAGCTGTTGCCCTGCTCTGGTCCACATCCAAGAGTTGATCTTCACAGTTATTTTCTTTCATTGCTGATGTTGTTGTTGTGTCCCCATTTATATGTAATAAGAATGCCAAGTTCGATGTCATTTTGTGTGCAGATGTTTATATCTAGCAGTTGGTCATTTTGTTGTGTAGTTTGTCGAGTCCCATGAAAAGGGAAGAATACTCCTTCAGAACTGCTTGTCAAATGATTGAAAAGCTTCGGGAAACCTCTACTCCCAACACCCGTTCAGATTTCACATTGGGGGAGGGGGGGGCAGTGTCCAATCATTTCTATCAATTTTCCGAAACCGACAATCCAGCTGTGATTGGCCATCTGTGTGGAGGTGAAGTATCTGTCATTTTTCATGTGAACCACCGACGCACTATGAATGACTTCCAGGAGAGACTCTGAAAATGTGAGCCGATATAAAAAGTATGCGTTCCTCGTGATGCCATTATTCTTCATTTTCACAGTTCTCGCCGTCTCACCCCCTCCAAAGACACAATACCTTAAATGGACATTTAGAGACATTGATGTTTTATGTCTTTCTGTTTTGGCAGCTCTGACCAAGATTGCATCTCAACCATCACAAATGTACTCACAAAGACACACACACACAGAGACACACACAGTCCACCCAAGCTTAGGTCGATCACTATTATTCACCAAATGTCCAAACAAGCATCCCCCACACTGAGACTTTCAGACCCAGAATCAACAGTGAACGTGACAGGACCAACAGTGAGCATGTCTGCGTGTTTGACCTGGTGCCAGGTTTAATGGTATGAAAGCACATATATGGATATGTGCACGACTGTCTTGGCGAATCTGCCTGAAATATCTACATTTTATGGGAAAACCATAAAACATCTCCGTGCCACTGATGTTTAACAAATGTCATGCAGATTCCAGCCTTTATAAACAGTTAACAAAGGTTATAAATCTTGCCACTGACATCTCTCTCTCACAAACACACACACACACACACACACACACACAAACACACACACATATATAACACACAAGTCATGTTATTTGTATTAGCAGTTTTATAAAAAAAAAAAAGTGTGACAACAGTGAATCAGACTAGAGGGGTTTTTTTTCCTGAGACTTTGTCCAATCAGGACGCCGGAAGCCAAACCCTTCCGTTTCAACACACATGCACACACGCATGCACACACACATACACACACACACACACACACACACACACACACACACAACTCATGCACTCACACTGCAGGGGAAATAAGTAGAGCTGAACAGTGTGATTCTCCTGATCTTTCCTCCACCAAATCCTCAGCGCCTGGCTCTGCACGACCTCCATTCATTCACATAACTCACACCAACACAACATGCATATGCAAACATCATATGCAGAGCCTTCCTACACATCCAGTCACACACATTTCTGCAGAACAACATCATTCATTTGTCACACGGATACTAAGCAAAGCAGCGCTAAAGTGGTGATCATTTCGCTTTTTTCCTTCTTTTTCCCCCCGTTTGCAGCGTGTGTGTATTAGGGGGCATCATAAAAACATGAACGTGCCAACATGTGTTCTGGTGTTCATGCATGAATGTGTATACGCACGCATGAAAGTGTGCACGTGTGTGTTGGGAGGAAATGGGCTAATTTGTCTGTGTATCCTGACCATGTTCATACGTGCTGCTGCTGCCGCTTTAATGAGGAACACATTTGGGCTGATATTACTTCCACATGCCGTGGCGACGGGAGGGGGGCCTTCAGAATACAAACAGTGCTTATTCAGCACACATATAGATGCCCACTGCTGGTCTTTATTTGGATTTTTTTTTTTATCTTTTTATAACGTTGATATATAAACCAGCATGTACACCCTTCGGCGTTTATAACACGATTAATGTTTTAAAGAACGGATACACAGTTGGTATCTGAAAATGTTCTGTGAATTAAGAATTTAGCAAACATAAAAAGGTCATGCGATGTTCAGATCAGCTTACTTGCGATTCCCGTTGAGAAGCTTGGCACTCAATTGCTCAAACTATTGCTGTTAACCGAAGTACATTATGTGCTAAATTTACCCTGAAATGCAATTCCCCGACAGGCATTTCTCTTGGCTTCCAAGTCGATCCTGTCTTCTTCAGCTACAGCTCTAATCCTACAAATACCGCCTGGAAGGAAAAGACTGGTACTCTGATGGGGCGACATTCTTACTTGAGTGCTCTGACTAATAAATACAGGCCTGATTCTCTGATCTCTCTCTAATGAAAGGTGGAGGCGATGCATGTCCATCCTCACTGATCTTCAAACCTTATTTTCTGTCTTGCTACATAAAAAGGGAATGCTACATCTGCACTGGCACTAAGCATTTAAAAAAATCTTTATTGTTATTGTCAAATATGTTATATATGATATTTGACCTCTGAATTAAACCCATTCTAATTAGGAGCATTGGGCTGCTGCGACTTGGGTTCAGTGTCCTCCTCAAGGACTCTTCAACATGTGGAGAGGAGGAGCCGGGATTGAACCGCCAACCCGACCCACTCTGCTCCCTCAACGACAGCTGCACCGACACTGGACATCATTTCTGTGGTTCAAAAATGCTCAATAGAAACTTAAATCCGGGATACTGAGCTGGTCAGCAGGAACAATAAAACAGTCTGAATAAATTCTAAAGTTTGACCGAGAGATAAATGAGATTGAGATCACCAGCAGCTGCATGAAAGGCTGGACAAAAAAATGTACAAATGCACTTAAGGAAAAGTAGGTAATTTGAAGAAATCAAGTTCAGGCAAGTTGTTTTCCATGCACCAGAATGTTCTTAAGGTTGTGTCATGTATATGTTTATGATAATTAAAACAGATCAAGAAAATGAAAAGGAACAAAATCAGATTGTTGAGTGTGCACATTACAAATTGGTGTCAAATTGAACATTTGGGGGGGGGGGGGGGGGGGGGTGGAGGTCACTTGGTGTCTGTGATGTCATTTGACAAATGATAAAGACCTCTCAGTTTGACACACACACACACATAATGGATGGATCTGACCCGCTGAGTGAGGCATGGAGGAAGAGAACGAGCGAGAGGTTGTGAAAGAGAGAGGGGAAGAAGAAGAGAGGGGAAGTCAGAAGGATGGAAGAATAACAGCTAAGAGGGATAAAAAGACTCTTGGGGGTTTTTTTGTTATGCGAGGGAATGCAGAGAATCGAATGGCTGGACATGTGAAATAGTGCAGACCTATACCCCGAGCCAGATCACTTCCCCTGGAGGACATATGGGAACAGGGGGAGGAGGAAAAATAAGTAGGGAGGAAAGGAGAGCCGAGGGTAATGTGGGAGAAAATATATGTGGTATAAAGTCTTAGGGAGAAGATGGAGATTAAGATATGAGATTAATCAAATGGACCATTTGAGACAAAGAATATGACGGGTGGAAGACGAGAAGGTTCGGAGGATATCATGCAGCGAAGGAAGGAGAGATGGGGAGAGGTGGGGGAGGAGAAGAATGAAGGAGGAGAGGAGAAGGAGGGGGTCATTAAAGAGCTCTAATGACCTGCTGATTGACGACGGACCCAAACTCTGACCCCAAATTACTACGGAGCCTGAGAACCAGTCCTCTGTTCAGCATGTGTGTGTGTGTGTGTGTGTGTGTGTGTGTGTGTGTGTGTGTAAAGTTGAAATAGGAATGAGCACGCTCAAACTTCTGGCACACACCATGAAATATTCACACACATTTCAAAATCATTCACTCATATTCAAATCTACGAATTGCATTCCAGTAAAAATGGAATTTGAATGTGCATTCTTCAGTCCGGATGGGTACGGGAACACAGCCTCCGCCACATAGCCGGGCAACCTGTCGAAGCGGAGATGGAACTAAAGTTTGCCAGCTGTCCAGCTCTTTGTTTTTTTGGCAAGCCTGTCCATCATAACAGACAGTTTGTGAGCATGCCCAAGGCTACCAGATCTAAATCTACATTCATATCCTGGCTCACAGTGATGCTTTTTTTTAACAACCAAGTCCAAGTCCACCTCTAGGATTCAAACGTTGGCCTTAACACAAGTTCAGAGTTGTTGTTTGAACCCATTATTCATTGCAATGGAAAGATATATTATGAAAGGTATACTCTGCAAGAATGGGGGAGAATGACAAAGCAGAAGGACAGACCACTGGAGGTGTCAAACCACAAGCCCAAGAACCTCCAGCCATGTGACGAACCAGGAGGGGCAGACACAGGAGATGCTTGGAGACAGGCAGTGAACTGGCCTTCATAAAGAGCCTATTGGAATATCTGTTGAAACTGGGAGATTCAGGGGAGTTGGGCGCAGCAAAGGAGGAGGTGGAGGAGCACCTCCATCAAGTCCAAAGTGATCCCAGAGGGAGGACAGGCTGGAGGAGACGGAGAAACTCAAACCAGCTGAACTAACTATCTTCTTCGGAGCAGATGAACTAAGCTGATGAAAAAAAAAAAAACTACTCTCTCAAGAAGGTTGGATGAAAAATCATCTCCAGGACCAAACAGCATTCCACACAAGACTCAGGAGACAACTCCGCCGTTACCGAAGGTGGCGTGAAGGGAGAACTTCCTTGCCGACGTTTGGCCGGACAGAGTGAGAAGAGCAGCCTACCTGGAAAGAATAAGGGGATACCAACACACGAGGCTTCCCCAACAAAACGCTGCAAGCCTTGATGGTTCCGAATAAATTGACAAAACATAGAGGAAGGAGACTATACATCTATACAGCCACTCACTCACGCCCTGTTTAGAGAAGGTAGAGGTTAGCCAGCTGCAACGTCCCTCACTGTGTTTTGTAAGAAATATTCCCTTGAGCAAAAATTGCACTCATATTATTTTCTTTCTTTGTCTTTGTGACGGAGAGCACACCGTCACCTGGACTGAGTGGGACTATGCACTTTAATAATTGCACACACACACTTCAGGAGGATGTAAACTTTATTGGAGATCTGCAAAGTACATTTTAACGCATTGTTTGCACATTTTGTATGGATATGTTTGCCATATTTATTGAATGTTTGTCACCATGTTACTGTCCTTGGTTGGCTCTTGGTTTGCTGGGGGGGGTGCTGTGTGGGCCATGCAGCTCCATCTAAAACAGAGGGACATAATGGTTAAATGGGCATATTAAATGTGTTAATTATTTAAACAAGGATTTAAGTCTGTCCTTAGGGTGTGCAGGCAAAAGGCTTCCCCAGGAAACGGACACAGCTTTTATAGTTCCGGGGAAAACCAAGTGTAAATTGCTGTGGGGGTGGTTGAGGTGTGTATTGTATCTACGTAAACGGAATAGGAAGTGGATATGTGTATTTTCTTTGTTAGTAGAGGTAAATGAGGGTGTGTATATAGGTTAGTGATGGGGTGGAGGAAATATAGAAATAAATAGGGTGGGTTAAACATGTGGGTAGGCAGTGGACCCCCGCGGATGGACTCTTCTAGGGTCATTAGCTGCGACACCCTATAAATAGGTGCCATTTTATCAACCTGAGTTGGCCGGATGTATCGATGCTTAATGGGTAAATAAAGAACCCCCTCTGTTGCTCACCCTAAACCTGACTGCGGGTCCTTCTTTGCTGTACACTCCAGCCGTAATTGTGGTCCTTCTCACAGTCTTATACAAACACTCACTCACATACACAGACAGTCAAATACAGAAGCAGCCAAACATTTGTAGCCAAATCAAGACCAGATGAACGAGCCATGAGATACTGCTGAAACACATGTTTCTCACACACTCACTCACACACACACACACACACACACACACACACACACACACACACACACACACACACACACACACACACACACACACACACACACACACACACACACTCCTTAATCCCCTGTTTCATCTAGATCTGTAACAGCACCATTGCTCTCCAATCCCTGTTTTTCTCTCATGCACACACAGAAACAAGTCACACAGCAGGAGCAGCAGCACTGCTCCTTCATTACAGGCCTGTAAAAGTGCAGAAATCTGTTCGGGCCTGGTTAACATGCAATAAAACTCTTTGTTTTTTCCACTCAACCCTCCCCTCCTTTTTCCCCTCTTTAAGAGTAAACAACTCCTATTGACAGATTCTCAATCAATGTCACACTTATTCACAGGATGACAGGAGTAGCCTATAGATGTAGTGCTGGATGTTTTTAACTTAGTTCAGCGTGAGATTTAGGCTGAAGGTACGTGTCCACAGGCAGTGTTATTTCCACGCTTCCCATTCATTGTCTATGTAAGAAGCCGGGCAAAGCCTTCACATCATGGCGAATTTCCCAATGCGTGAGACTTGAGAGCCCTGATATATATATATATATATATATATATATATATATATATATATATATATATATATATATATATATATATAATAAGTACTAATATATTTTACTTTGAATATTAAAAAACATGTGGTAATCTGTTCAATCTATCAGTGAGGGAAGAAGAACATAATTTCTTTATTCTTCTTTCTTTCTTTGTTTAAGGGACTGGTGAATATTTAGCATGCTCATTTTTGTTTCTCCCCAACACTGCCTTCATGCAGCGTGCACAAACGAATAACAGTGTGAATGCATGTGACAAAACTAGTTAAAATGCATTAAAAAATAAACAATAAACAAATTGTTCTTTTACAAAAAAAGATATATTTTTAGTCAAAAACACAAAATGATAAACCTTGAAGATAAACCAAGATAAAACGAACAGAACATAGAGAGAGATGAGAGCAGGGAAAGAGAGAAAGACTGAGTGTGTGTGTGTGTGTGTGTAATTGATAGGAGAATTTGGCCCAAAGCACAGTATGACCTCATTGCTTGCCTGATTTCTCAGCGTTCACAGTTTTGCACAGGCTTAGGATCAAGTTAACATAGAAGGCTAACAGGCAAACACACACACACACACACACACACACACACACACACTTTTTCCCAACATCTTTCAACTGTTTAAGCAAGCTATTTTCCAAAGCTGTTACAAACCACAGACGAGTTTTGGGAGTGTGATGCTGCGGCTGTTGACACATAAACACACATTTCCACAACAGAAAAAAACATATATGCACACAAAAAAAAACATGCAGGCCTGAGTGCACCCAGATAACATCTTAAAACAACCATTACTTCGGGTGTGCGGTGTGGGATAAGTGCTGAGAAGCGATGACTGTTAACCAAAACAAACACCAGACAGTGAGACAACACACAGGAGGGAATAGGCAAGAGGGAAGAGGAGGAAAAATAACAAGGAGCACATTAGGTTATAAGCTCCTTCTTTTTCCAACCCCCTCTTTTGTGACACAGAAATAGACGGTATGGTCTTTAAGGTCCCTTCGAAAAAAGCGCTTTCTGAGGAAAGGAAGTCCTGTCCTATCATTATTGATTAATGGACCACATAACTCACAGCTCACCACATAGCTTTTGTGAAGGCCGATCCAAATTTAGAAGCAAAACTCAGATTTCACATTAACGATCAGACTTGGACTCAACGTATTGCAACGTATGTTTAAGTTTAAATATGATGACAGAAAGATATGTTTTTTTTTACCCCCTAGGAGGCACATGTTAAGGGCACGGATGCAAGTTTCCTTCTTTTGACAAATGTACTTATTGTAAGTCGCTTTGGACAAAAGCGTCTGCTAAATGACCTAAATGTAAATGTAAATGTAAG